>JAUMHQ010000085.1:9974101-9999533 GCA_032361165.1 Enteromius paludinosus
AGCGGTACAGGAGCGGGAGTCATTTTAAACAGGAGCGGGATGGGACGGGATTATTTTTTAAACTTTGGTCTGGGAGTTGGACGGGACAGGATTTCTTTCTATGGGAGTGGGACGGAACAGGAGTGAAAATCCACTCCCGTGTCATCCTCTAATCCGTAAAAGAGAAAGATTTGGAATGCTGACGACTCGTTTAGGCGAATGTGAGCCGACTCTTTTTTTTTTTGATAGACAATAACTTTATTGATCGAGCACTGTCAGCGCCACAAAATTACATATAGTTTATGTTCACATACAGCTACATGAGACACTGCATGAAAGATCATATTTGAAAAAGCATAATAGGGGCACTTTAAGCATCTGCTTCATTTAAGTTGGACAGCACAGCTGACAAAACAAGTTTTGTATTTAGCATTTTACAAAGCAAACAATTTGTATATAAGCCCCCAAAATTCCAAATTCCATCTAAAAATTGATTATGTGTAAACAAAATGCTACCTGACCAATCCAATGTCCCATACTGTCTGACAACGAACGCCATTTTTCACAGCGAAGAATCCTATTAATCCTAGCCAGAATTTAATCAGAACTGTATCATAATAAAAGGATTTATTCAATTAAAATGCAAATGGGTCTTTGTTACTGCATGGTCTGGCTGATCAGGAAAAAGGCTTAGGCATAATGTGTTTGTGTTGCAAATAACACTGCACTATTCATAGGGATGGAACAATATAGTTGATATCATTTCATGGAAGAGTACCAAGATAAATATTAATAAGAAATCTGTAATTTAACCCCTTATACACACACAAGCGCTTTTCTGTTTTGCTGTAGAAAGAGGTGCTTGGTTACTTATAAGCAGTGTTGGGGGTAACGCATTACAAGATACGTAGTAATATTACTTTTTCCAAGTAACAAGTAAGTAACGTATTACTTTTTGATTTTAGAGTAATATAACGCAGTTACTTTGTTTTCTTATTTATTGACTGACAATTTTTCCTGACTCTATGTTGTGAGAAATCAGAAATACAGAGCATTGTGTGAATACAGTGTAAATGTGTGCATTAATTCATCTCACTCTCAAAAAACAGATTTAGTATTCATCAAAATGATGCAAACCTGCAATAAGTAAATTACACAAATGTATCTAATCTCACTTTATTTACCAATGTCTTTGCATCTGACCTTTGATGATCCATTTCAACCATACTTACAAGCAAAAATGACTGTGCTTCATTGTTTTTTTTATTGCTGAAGAGTATTGAGCTGTCTTCTGTATTCAACTTTGCAGATGTGAATTTACTTTTTCTTCAAGTTTATTGTGTGGTTTATTAAGGTATAAAACCTAAGGTTTATTCCTGACAATTTTTAGTGTGAACGGGCTTTTACATTTGCTATAAATAGAACTTCTTACATTAAAAACAAACACTCAAGCTCTGCCCGTATTTCAAAAGTAACGTAATGCATTACTTTCCATAAAATGTAACTAACTACCGTAATTAGTTACTTTTTTCAGGGTGTAACACAATATTGTAATGCATTACTTTTACAAGTAACTTCCCCCTGCACTGCTTAAGCTGTCTTTTGCTGAAATGAACTTAATAGGTTTCCACAGCAACCATGAAAGGATGCCGAGATCAATAGCCTTTGAATACTGATGTGAATCTTGGTCCTTAAACAATGAGTTTTAAAAGTGGTTTGTTGAATGTGATAGCTGTGAGCATAGGACTTGATAGCTTTTGGGGTGAAGGGGACGTTGTTAAAATTGAAGCAAATGATTAATGGTTGGATTTCTCTGAGCTGTATTCTCTCTCTGTATAATCTGTCCCTTGGGAGGGAGTTTGTCTCATGTTATATTGCTTATTCAGTAAAAGAAAATGGCTTGAAAAGCACAGAGCGATGTGGAAAAACCTGATTCACTCAGTTTAGGGTAAGATCATTGAGCAATAAACATATCTGTTAGACTTATGACATGCACAAGTGCTCTGATATCTTCAGGACACGGTATTGTTCTGCTTCTGAATGCAGTGCCATGTGATGTGAATAAGAGATGGGATGTCATGACAAAGACCAAATGAAAACAGTAGGAGAGCGACATCTGCTGGATATGATAAGAACTGCAGCGGCACTCAATAAACAAACACACAGGCCTACTGTTTATGAAACAGTATAGTTCATTACAAATTAATTAATAGTAATTATAATAATATATCATAAATACTTTTATATTTCTTTTGATCAACCTTGCGTTAAACTTTAAATACGGTAAATATGGTTCATTAAATGTACCATTTACAAAAAGCAAAGAGAAACAAAATATACTGCATTACTTGACAACAAAAATCACATAGTGTTTCACAATTATTTGTTTCATACATTATTTACTGTAATTGCTCGAGAAGTGATTTTCCCTCACAAATTTAGAAGCATGGTTTTCAAATTTGAGAATATAGTCATAGCTTAATGGTAGGATTTTGAGAGAAAATAGTAAAAAAGAATGATTTAATATCATTGTGTGATTAATATTTAATCCATAAAAAGTAACTGTAATCCGATAAAAATAATTTTAAAATGTTATATACTCTACACAGCTCTGTGTACATATAAAGAAAACAAACAACAACAAAGAAAATGGAAAGGGAACAATCAGTCTGTAATGATCAGCTGGATGTGCCAGCAAGACTTTGGATGGCACCCCAGTCCTCCATAGACTGTGTGTGTGTGTGTGTGTGTTCATTCCTGGACTCCATTCCCCATAATGCACTGCTCCTCACAGCTGTTGCTAGTTTGGTTCAATCATTCAATCAGTGCCACCTGTGTATATATTCCAGTCTGTTTGTCTGTCATGGATCATTGTTTATATGTATTGCCGTCATACCCTGTGTTTTCTTTTGTGTTTTCAAGTCATTTGTTGTTTATTCTGGATTTCTCGTTACTGACCTTTGCTCTACCTGGATTTACGACTTTGTCTCGCCCCTCGGATTACGGATTTATTGTTAAACTGACCCACGCTTCCCTTAAGACCATGCTTCTGTATCTGCCTACATTGAACCTGTCTGCTAACGATTGACTCTGTCTGTTTCACTCCGTGTCTCTTTAAATACTGTTGTACTTGAATCCGAACGACTCCTCGTTCCTGATCATCGTTACACAGTCAGTATGGTCAATCTTCAACACTGCCCTTCAAAAGTTTGGACACACCCTAGAAAAGTGGGGTTTTGGACAATATTGGCATTAATCCTTTTCAATTTGTAAAAAATTCGCACTGACAAGGGACAAGACAAACTACAAAAACATTTTATTAAATAAACACTTTATGCATAGAAAATACTTACATTTTCAATTCGTCAAAATATCCAGCATTAGCAGCTATTACAGCTCTGCATGATCTGGGCATCCAAGCTGTCAGTTCAAACATTGACTTAATATTTTACTCCAAGCTTCCTGAAGGATTGCCCAAAGATGATGCACACTTCTTATGGACATCAGTCCACTTCCTCCCATAGCAGCTCAACCTTGACATGTATACAGTGCCATTATTGTATAATCAAAACTAAAAAATAAAATTATTGCTTGTCTTCAATGATAATGTCAAGTTACTTATGTTTGGTATTTATGCTGATTTCATTCAAAACCACACTTTGGGGTGTTTTTTCGAACTTTTGGAGGGCCGTGTAAGTATTTTAGGATTGATAACTGACTCTTTACTACAGGTGCCTTACAGCAGAACTGAATTTTGTTTGCATCACTGAAACATTATTAACACTGTAAAACTGCTTTGTCACAATCTGTATTGAATAAAGCACTACATAAATAAAAGTGACTTGAGTTTGCTAAATGGCGTTATATTGTAGTTGTGACCTCTGTGTCCTTTTTTACAACTGCTGGTGTACTGAGGTACGTGACTATTTGATTTAATGAAACGCAAAACAGGTACACATTAACTGGGCAGAGAGATCTTGTGGTGTCACAATTAAGAGTAAACAATCTTGGAATAAAGAAAACGTTAATATGAATTTGGTTTGTCACCAAAATACTATTAATAGTTGCTGCAACATGATTTTCAAATTATGTTGCAACCAGATCATATTCTTTTGATTGTCCCTTAAAAGAAAATTGTTTATTGTCGCTCTTCTTTTGGATTTGCCAGCCCAGTCTCATAGCAATTCGTACATATTTTACGAGGTGGCTAATTTGCATGACCTCACTGAAAAAAAATGTGTTTAATGTTTGCAACTGTGTGCGTGTGTTGTATGTTTGTGTGCTCTCTAGGAAACTTTAATTCACCTAAAAGTCTGTTGTTGAAAACAAGAACTAGTTTGTCTGGGTCTGGTTTAATAAAGGTTACAACTACAAATAAACATACTTCATTTTTGTTTATATAATGTATTTGAATGAGAAAAGTTTCTTGGGGGGAATTTTTGTATATTTTTTTGAGCAGCTAATTCTACTGAAAGTAACTGGCAACACTGCATGATGCAATCCATGATGCAGCATTCACAAAGAAACCAATTTCTAACCAAGCAGCTTTCTTTTGGTTAATGTGAGAAGAACACGAGTAAAATCTCTGTGGGAAACCTTTTCTTCCTCACACAAAACTCAACGTCTACTGAAATGACAGGATTTCTATTGTGAATTTTTAATACCACCTGCAGCATATATAAAGCACCAATGTAAAGCAACCATTACCACCCATAGAAATGTAATCTCTCAGTCAAAAATTGTAAGTTCAAGGACAATAATTGTATACCTCTTCTCAACAAGATGCACGGCAGCATTCATGTCTGTGAATCACAAGCAAAGCGGGATGTTCGCTTGTAATAGGAGGAAAATAAACTCCTAGTACTCCTGCACTAGAGGGGGCTATTTTCTCACTTTATGGAGGACACATGTGGCTATTTTCTCTATATAGTCTGGGATGAAATCCCAACAATTTAAATTCTGTAGGATTAACCAACAGCTTTTAAAAGTCCCATTCATTTATATACGGGTATTTAACATGCTCTGCCTTAAGCTCATTTTTGATCATACAATGTGGGACGATCTGGGACATCTGCCAGGACATGAAGAGCACAGATTAAGTCAACTCATTGAAGGTCAAAAAATGTATTCTCAAAGCTTTTTAAAGGCCCTTCCATTTCAAAGGATTGAAGGCTCATAAGTAGGCCTGTCAGCACGCCATATAGCAGACCCGATGATGATGTGCTGGAGAACTATTTACATGATCAGGTGTTTCCTCAGGCTGAGGCGAAACACAATGAAAATAATAGCAGTCTTGAATTTAAAGTCCTTGCACTGCCGTAAGAGAGATCTCTAATGGAGACAGGCAATGAGGTTAGGTGACAGCCACACAAAAGGACAAAACTGGTCCGTTTGAAACTGAGAAGAGCAGTTATGACTTCGGGAATAATGAGAGATTTTAATGAGAGACGTTTGGATGGCGATTCATGAATGAGACTGCTCCGCTGGCAGATCCCTTCTTTTACGACACAGGTGAGATCGACATCTTGGAGTCCTTCCATTTGATATTTGATCTAGGTGTTCACATTGCTGTCACAGTATTGATAGAGGTAATGAGAATATAATTAGGAATGATTGCTCGAATTCTCATGCTGAGAAGAAAATTGACACTTATTATATCTCATTAGATGGTCTTTCAGAGATAAACGTCAAATAATATCAGCCGTGTGCTTCCAATAGTTATGGAGGTAATGTGCGGTTTCCTAAAAGTAAACGCTTGGTTTTGATATTCCGTTTTTTGGGTTTTGACTTTTTGTTTTTTGGTCAATTAGTTGGATGTGTTTTTGTGAGATTTAGTCATGTATCTTTGAACTTGGCTCTGCATGCTGCAGTCTAAAAGCCTTTCTCTATCCTGGAAACTCATGGGTACTGCCTGTCCCTCTGTGGTTGCATCTCCGGATCCTCATAACTGATAGACTCCAAACAAGAGGGCCCCTCCCAATTATATAACACAGAGTCCATCGCTTTCATCACAGACAATTGACTTAATTACAGCTCTAAGCGGACCACGGTATTAATCATAATGCCATATCTTTGATTTTCAAGCTTTGTTCCAATAATGGTACTCGCGCTGCATAAACACACAATTTACGTTGAGGTAACCAGTATAAACAAAATTTACACCAAACGTGATTACAACTAAATGGGTCTTTTTTAAATTACGCTTGTGGTCCAAAATAGGCCCATAAAGGACTCAAGCACTTGCGGTTCCATTGTTGTTTACGCGTGGACTTATTTACACATGGCTGACAGGCAATAGAAAAGTCTTTGGGGCCTGAGATTTTATTTCATTTTTTTTCTGGAAAGGCTCTATTTAGCTTATCCGAATAAAGTACGGCACAGGCCTTAATGAAGTAGTGTTGTTGGAAACATGGGAAACTATCAAGATTTTATGGTGACAGACAACAAGGTTAATGTTAGATGCTGAGAGCTCTAGGAGCGCCAGGCTTCACAAGACAAGATTTGAGATGTTTGCTTACTAAACCATCACACATGGCTTCATTGTAGTGCTTGTCTTAACACGGCATATAAACAGTCTGTAATGAACACTGCGATGGAAGAAACCTTAAGTTTGTCTCGTTTTTTGTTTTTTTTTCATTTCTAAACAAATAAATTAAATGTCTTTGTACCTGATTATTCCTTTCTACAAACAAAACACCGTCTCATCTGTGAAGACAGAGCTTAAGTTAGATCAAACAGACTTTAACATCAAAGCAAATCTAAAAATCAAAGACATTAGAATAACGCTGAACAAAAAAGTCGACATTTTCTTTAGCTATAGACACATTTGGCTCTGTAAACTATATCTTTTCTTAAAATTACATCTTGAAACATCTTTCACATTTTTCTTTCCTTCTCAAGGTCATTTCCACCACATTTTACATGATGCAAGAAAAAAATGTAAACCAAATGTAATTACAACTACAATAAATGGGGTTACACTTTATTTTAAGGTGTCCTTGTTACAGTGTAATTATACTTTTCAATACCAAGTAATATTAAGTACATGTACTTACTATAGTTAGCATTAGGCTTACATGTAATAATGCGTAATTATCAAAACAGTAAGTACATGTTAACAAAGACACCTTAAAATAAAGTGTTACCTAAATATGGCCAAATTAAATATTTCTAAATTCAAAAATGTATACTCCCCTTCGTCTCATTAAGGCTAATTTGATAGCTGGGCAAGCCAAGTCAATTTTATTTACACAATACACAGGGAAGCCTATGAGGAAGCTTTACAGAAATAATATCTTAGTGTCTAATTGTCAACATTTAGCGATTAAGAACTAGGCAATATCATTTACATTTTGGTGCCAGTAAAACAATCACCTATAAAATATGCTAATAGCATTTATCACTTTATGGGAGTAAAGCTGTAAGTATTTAGTTATGAAAGCTAATATAATTTTCACACAGTATTTTTTAAAAACTGCTGAAAACCATTCAGTTAAAGAAAATACGAAATGAACAATGGCATAAACAATACATGCGAGCAACTGGCTGCTGAGTAATATGACACTGATGTATCTTTGTGACAGAGCTTAAGCTGTAAACCTGCAGACCACAACAGGCTTGTCAATGCCATCAAATGAATTGTCCCTAGTGAATGCTGACCGACCAAAAACAATAAGTTAGTGTGTGTTGTCTGTTCAAAGCCACTCAATGGAGGTGAAATGTTTTCAGGGATTTTAGGATGTTTGCGTGATTAATCTCCATATACTGTATATAATCATTCCATCTATCTTTTAAGAAAGCTTTTTGTGGCCTTCATATTACCTCAGTGTCAGTTGCTTGGTTGGTTGCAAATTATTTGAGCTACACTTCCACCTCATTTGATCTCTTAAGGTTATTCAGACAATCTACACAGATGTGACAACAAATGTATGTAAATGTTACTTAAACAGAAGTGAGAAGCTTTGTTTGATAAGTATGTTTCATGAACCAACCCATAGAGCTTGTCGGTTGTCTCAACATCTTTACTACTGTAAACATGTAGGAACATAATCATTAATCAAAACAGAACTTGCCCAGTAGAACAAAAGGCGTTCCCTCATGGGATGACATAAAAGGGCATACTTTGTGATTTAAAAACTTGGATGCCCATATTTGTAAAGGAGATTTGTGGGAAAATGTCATTACATATGCTCATAATCAGATTGCAGTTACTTGTTGTGGATGAAATTATTACATATTATTCACAATTTATTGATTATCGCTAATTCCCCTCGCACTCTCTCTTACCTTTTCCTTTCTAAAACCCTACTGTGTCTCATAGAATTTAGCTTTGACTAGATTCTGTGGAATGGTCATGTAAATGTCATGTGAATAAATTTGCAAACTGAATTTGGGGAAAGCACCCCTCACTGCTATTTTCATCATGTAATGAATCATAAAATTTGTAATCTACACAGATAAAAAGATAGCTACACTACGTGTACATGCTGTGTATACATTATGTAGTTATCTACATATCTTCAAGTTGTTTGCGCTGCATAAACAATTTATGATTTTAGTTTAAAATATGAGAACCTTCATAGTCAAACACTGACAATGAAGCATTTAAATTCACACACACAATTTATATCATGACTTTGTCCAGTCTATGTCCAATCCCACAATATCACATTATTTTAACAAGATTAAGGTACCAGAGAACAACAGAGGATACGTAAGGGTCAAGTTGTTCTCAAGTTTCAAGGATACTGTCCACATAGTCAGTTAGACATAATACTAAGAAATTAGTTATGAAACAGAATTTGACAATTGATATAGTGATTTTAGTGTTTATAGTATGTCATACTAGTAAAATAGTAAACTGTTATCAATTGTAGTATTATTATTATTAGTATTATTATTATTATTATTATATTACACACACAGACACAGGGATCCTTATCATTATGGTCACATTCCATAAGAATAATAGGTTTATACTCTATAAATTGCATATTGTATACTCTATCCCCCTGCATTAACCCTACGCCTTACAAAAATGATTTCAGATAATCTTTGTGGAGACATTTTGTCTTCATAACATAGGGTTTTGATGAGCTGTTGTGATATTACTACTAAGAGTTTTGAAAACTAAATGTAGTACTAATTTCACTGTATATATGAAATTTACTTGTAACACATTTTTGAATAAAAACAAACTAACTGATCCAGACCTTCAACTTGGGCCTTGGACACAAATATTTGGATAGTTAAATGTTAAATAATTAATGGGAAATTTAGTTTTTCGAACAAATAAGGACTATTAGCCACCTTTATAGAGAGTTTAAGCCTACACTAAATATAACTCCGTGTTGTTTGCATCAGAGGTTTGGTTGTTAGCTTCCTTCATTGCTATTTATCAAAAGCTCAAGTGCACTGATCCTAATGTGAGCAATAGCTGTCATCAACACACCTGCTTCCGAGAGTTTAATGACAACCTTTGCTCTTCTCACCTACATGATGATCTTAACTACTGCATTAACAAAGAGCAAAACCCTCTTTAAATCAACTTTAACATTCTTTTGCAAGACATGATGAACAAGGTCGCAAATTGATTTATATTTCCATGTTCGTAGGTGCTAAGCAAGGGTCAAACTGAGGGGGGACTCCAACGCACCTGAAAGATGGGATAATTGTCGGGCTCCGGGCCAAAAGTTCAGCCCTCTATACCCACGAGGGTCCGCTGCGGCGCCACGCATTGCGAAATATCACTCTTCTGTTCTGGCGAGGAGTCATGGAGAGAGCATTGCCCAGGGCACCATCAAGGTTAATCTGTTAAACACAGGGTGACAAAGCTGCACCATCAAATAAGGGGGTTTGCGTAGGTCTAAGAGGTGTTTTTTGCAAGAAAAGAAGAGGTTACTGTTGACAGCTTTGCTTGAGTTTTTTAGTGTTGCCATCCACCCTAAGGGATCATTCATATAGATAAAACTCAGTTACATCTAACAAAAATCGCATTGCTGTGTTGAATGTTTCTACTGCACTTGCAAATAGTTTTATAATTGAGATGCGTTTCACCCAAGGCAAACACGCTTTCAAAGCAGGTAAATATGAGGTTAGTAGTTTAGATGAGAGTTCAGTAATGCGCAAAGATGTCATCTTGTATCTTTTCATATCCAAATTTCTAACTATTCTGATCTTGACATTGCAATTTTAAAGTTAGTACGCTATTTTGTGAATGCATTTAGCATTTAGCGTATATAGCAAAAAAGAGTTTGTTTTCCATTATACAGAACAATTATAGATAAATGTTTCAAACAAGTTAGGCTCAATCAACAACACCATGTTAATTACAAAAAAAAAAAAATAAATCAAAAAAAGTAATTTACTCCAAATAATTGAAACCTGATTTGTTAAGGTTCATGTAGCTGCATGAACCATTGGCATATCAGCCCGCCAAAACAGACAGGGCTGACAGCCTACTGCATACAAATCAATGCTAAATAGCATTTCATTAAAATCTTTCCCTTTCAGTGTGAAAATCATCTTCTCACTGGAATCTGGAGAGGAATGAAGAAGCCTGCTTATTTGCCATATAAGTGCACTCTTCTGATTTGGCATCTTCAACCAGCTTTGGCTAATCGACTGGACTCTTTACAGCTCCACATGAGGGTAGCTAACCCATTTTCTGCGTTTGCTCATTACTGTCAATAAAGACCCTGTTTGCTTCATCAGTCACATCTGTGTCCACATTCTGTAACAACAAGACATAAATACATGTGTGCTGAGATTTTTGTGTGGGGGGAAAAAACACTTTCTAATGTCTACTATAAGTTATGAACATTTTACTTTGAGACCAGGACAAAGTGAAATAAAAAAAAACTGACTGTGAAATTCACAGTAATTAACTGGCAGCAACTAACTTAACTAGTGACAAGTAATTTACTGTAGAATAAATAACCAAACTTTTTTTTTTACTTTTTGTGCTTATCACACAGGACGGTGTAGCGATAGGTGTGGGGTGGAGAGAGGGGGATGTGATTGGCAAAAGATCTTAAGCCAGGAATCGAACACAGGACACCAGAGGCAGTTACACTATATCAGTGTGCTAACCAGACTAACTGAACCAATATGGTCTATTTCTGTATAGTTATATTGATTTTATCCCAAATAAATAATAATTAAAATAAATATATAAATATTGCATGTTGCATGATTTAAATATAACAATTCCTTTATCAACAGTGACAGTATAATAATAATATTATTATTATTATTAAAAAATACATTTGCTTCCTGTATTCTCTATTCAAACTTAAAGTGGGGTCAAATAAAATGCAGTCATTAGCTGTAAACCCAGCTGCCAGTGTACTGTGTTTTTCTTCTCCATCCGAGCGCTGGCTTTCAGAAACCCCTAGTGTATGGCAGTAATGCAAAATCAGATGTATTTCTGATTATGATACTGAAGTTAAAATAATATGGTAATGATTTTAAAGGTTGTATGAAGCAGTTAAAATGCACTGTTTTTGTACAGGTGAAATACTGTAAGATGAACACAGTCACAAATAGTTGCACCTGCTCTCTCGTGAAAACTAAGCTAAGTTACTGTGATTATTGTTTAATATTTAAAACATATTGTTGGTTACTTTAATTTTCTACAATACATAATTGCTTATTGTGTTTTATACAATACATTGAAAGTTATTGCGGAATACTGTGACACATTACTTCTTAAAATTTTTACTGTCAACTAGTATACAATAAATTACTGTACATTTCACAGTAATTTGTACAGTATAGCTAAACAAAATGTATATTGTAGTTCAGTGAAGGGTTGGAATGGATGATGAGAATGATAACTGAACCTTTAAATTCTGGGCGTATTCGGCCCTGCACAGGAAATGCTACCAATATTTCAGGTGGCTGTGGCAAAAGCTTCGTAGGAAATGACTGATCTCCTTGATCATCAGTTTGGGGCAGGTCCTAGTTGTGGCCATGGACATTTGGGAATATGGAGAAGTTGGAGCCTGAAGGCGGTAAGATGGTGTGGGCTCTTTGAGAAGGCACAGTAAGAGCAGCCAAACAAGAACCTTCTCACATCCCTAGACCTGTAAGACCACCAGAAAGCAGTCTTTAGCAGCAAGAGGGTGCTACTTACTACACTCCTTTGTGGCCAGTGCCCAGACAGGAGTGAATGGAGTGAATTAGTAAAAGGACTAGACATGTGGCCAGGTATGGTTTCCCATACTAGGAATTTGTGCTCTACGTCTAACCCATCCAAGTGCACACACACAGCAGTAAGAAGTGAACAACCATGCACACACACACACACACACACCGTGAACACACACCCGGAGCAGTGGGCAGCCATGGAGCAGTTGGGGGAACAGTGCCTTGCTCAAGTCGTGGTATTGAAGGTGGAGAGAGCGCTGGTTATTCATTCCCCCCACTTACAACTCCTGCCGGACTCGTACCTGCAACCTTTGGGTTGCTCCCTTTCCATTAAGCCACGACTGCCCCTCAAGGGTGGGTGCACAGTGAACGAAGGACATACTGAAAACCTCGTGGAAACCCTACCAGAGTGGCTTCAGACGAAGTGGGCTGATCCTGAGACCACTGGATGGGGTGGAAGGCAAGATGGGCTCAGGCTCTTCATTAGCTTCCTTGGGAACAAGGAGACAAGCAAGAGTGTCTGTCTAGAAATTCTTGATACCTAAAGGAGTTGTTGTTAGCAGATAAATAAAATAATAAAAGCGTCTGCTAAATGAATTAATGTATAAATGTATATGTAAATGTTTTATTGATGGTAGAATTTATGAAAACAATAATGCCTAGCCAATTACATTTACAGAAATCTTTTGACCTCTTTGGTTCATAGAGCCTTTTTCCATGAAAGTGCACATGAACTATAATAATGTTAGTACATGCAGTAACATTGTCTGGTATCTATAACACACAACATATATCACTTTACGAAGGACAACGTAATTAGGTTGGCCTCAGTTTCATAGACTGAGACAAGCCCTTTCCATGCTTTTCTAAAGGAAATTGGCCTGCATTTGTTTGTGATTAAAAAAAAGATCTTCTGATAACACGTTTTTGCACTCCTAATAACCCGGCCCTTATGCATTGATCGTTGTCACGCTTAGATACGTTCAAAAGAAATCGTGACTCGGATAAATACAATGAATCAGCATTATGATTCAACCACATCAAACCTAAAAAAGAACTGGCATCACAATTACAGGCTACCTGAAACAGTTTGCCTGAACAAACTGCTCATTACCCTCTTCCATACCTATATAATTAGAACAGTATTGCAAAGGTATTTTCCATATGATGAAGCATGTCTGGCCAGAAGTTGCCCTGTTCTGTTTGTCCATTAGGAGCTGTTTTTAGATTCAACTATATGGTTTATCTGGGCCTGATTTGGATATGCATCAGCATACTAGCAGCTTCATGCAGTCTTTATCACGACAGGCATCAAAAAGACAGCATGCCTCATTAAAAAGAAGTGATGTCATTAAATTTATTGGCAATTTCCTTTTTGACATTATCATAGCAGCACCAAAGAGAACTGTTACGCTGGCTCCGGCACCACCCCTTTCGTTCCCGTCTCCCTCCCCGGATGCTGTGATCAAGGGTAATTACCTGCGCAGACATAGCACTGAACAAAGCAAACAGGGAGTGGCCCCAAATAGGAGGTCTAGACTTGATGTCTCTCCGCAGTTTTCTCTTCCTCATTCTATCAATTTATATCTATCAATCTATTTGTCTATCTATCTCTATCTGTTTACTTAGATTGTGTGTTCCTATAGCCTCTGCGTGTTGACACATCAGAGACAGAGAACCAGAAAAGCAAAACAAGAACATATTTACAGGAATACTATTGGCCTTTTGCAGACCATTTGTCATTTGCTTGGCATACAGGAACTTATTTTTCATACTTAAATTTGTATACTGTGTTTTGGAATCAAACTGTCTATTTCCAATGAATTTGGTACTTGTGTACACTTCTTTGTTTCTTTTATTTTAACCATTTATTAAATAACTATAAAAAATATATGTTGTACTATACATGAATAAACCATTTTAAGGAGCAGTTCTAACTATTAATATGCTTTGCTGTTTGTTTGTAAAAAACACACATTCAATTCATATTTCAGATACCCCACACTTAAACTTAATAAATACCTTAAGTACTAATAAGCATCAAAACAAGAGTTTGTTCAGTAAATTTCTCATTATTTATTTATTGTTCATTATTTATGTTCTGTCACTAAGTAATGGTTTCTGAAATGATGTATTGTGTTAGACTTATTGTTCTTTTGGATGACTGAACAGTTTACCTTTAATCATTTCCCCCCCTTTATTTCATTTTTCTTTGTTATACTTGTGCTCATTGTCACAATCACATCAGAACTTAAAAATCGCTTTTCAAACATCCCCTTTTTATTTTCTCCTCAAGCAAAAACCGTTTCAGTTAACCAGCTTAAACAACAAACTTTCAAGCAATACCATATCTGCTTTATGCAATGGCTTGTGTTAGTATAATTACAGCTCAATCTCAAAGAACCTTTGATTTTTGTTTCTACCACTGAAGCCATTTGCCCTTTGGTGCCTTATTACAGCAAATGAAGCTGATTACACAAAGTTTTGTTGTTATACTTAGGAGGAATACAGTTTCTCTTTCCAAACCTCTGTTATACGGTGCACATAATGCTTTTATAATCTCTGAATATCATGTCAAATATATGACCTGGAAGCCTTAAATGTGTGCACAGCGGAAACTAATTAGTGGTTTTGCTATTACTATTGCTCATACTAAAGTTGGAGATTTCGAACAGTATTAAAATTCATCATTCAACCCTCAAATTCCTCAAACTGTATTGTCATAGTAATCTCAAGAGGATTAGTACGTTTTTTACAAAAAATGTGGTTCTACCACACATACATTAAAATACACAATGCATACAAACGGCTTTAAAGATGTATATTTAAGGACCCCTTATTCATGAATGTTGAATCAGTTGATACTATTGTACTTATGATCATTGGGATTATGTTTTCAGTCGAATTGTTTTATTGTTTCTGTGTGACTTGTGCCAACTCTTTTGAAATAATTATATAACGTTAAACGAGACTACACCTGAATTACATGAATTCTCTAATCATTTAATTATTACTTGTCTTGTAATTGTTTTTGTTTAATTATTTTGTTTGCCATGGGACACAAATTAATCTTGCTCAATCTGCTGTGTACTCATCGAATAGCTATGTTGCCAAAAAAAAAAAAAAACACTTTACAACAAAAGATTTTGGTCAGTGACATCAAATGCGTATTATATTGCATTGCAACGCTCAATTTGCACATTGTCATTCAGATTATTTGTTATGAATTTTTTTTTTTTTTTTTGCAATAGATAATTAAAGGTGCTCTATGCGATCTTGCAAAACATAGCAAGTACCACCAAATCAAACCCCACCTCTTCTTGCCGATTGGTTGGCCGAAGTTTGTTTTTGTTGTGGTGCCCAAAAGGTGCTCTATGCGATGTTGCAGGATTTTAGCTCGATTTCATTTTTATCTCAAACCGTACACATCACCCCTTGATCGTCTTGCTGTCTGCCCTCTGAATACATTGGGAAAAAACCTGCTCTCAAAAGGCAACACAGAGGCTTTGGGCTCCACAACAAAAACAAACTTCGGCCAAATAATCGGCAGGGAGAGGTGGTGATTAATGTTCGTTAAACCCCACCTCTTCTTGCTGATTGGTTGGCCGAAGTTTGTTCTTGATTTGGTGTATGTTTTTTTGTAAAAAAAAAATGTGTATACTGTTTTATTCTGTTACTGTGAACTCAAAAACGTCTATTTAACAGTACGGTGGTAATAGTAAGGTTGTGTTTAGGTGTAGGTCGAGAGATACAAAATATATGAATAAAATGGTAAAACATAATAAAAATATGTAGAATAAATATGATATAGAAGATTTATTTATGTTTGACGTCTTATAAGCTTTAAATTAGTAAATTGTCAATTTTGTAGGTTTTTATGTATCACCTTTTTACACGTTTTCCAAATTGATGAAATTACATCATTATCACAAATGATGCACAATAAAAATATTCTATTCACATTTCTTTGTTTCCGACACACAACGTGATTTATCTAGTACTAGTTTTTTTTTTTTTTAGAAAAAACATAAACAGTCTAACTGTTTATGGTAGGCAAGCAATGGAGCAAGTTGGTATATTGTTATATAATGCGCATGTCACAGCTGTGAGTAAATCAGCGTTTTTGAAACAGCTCTGAATATGTCTCATCCAACGAGAATGTTGTGTAAGAAGTAGAGTCTATGTGGTCGACTGCTGGTCCAACTTTAGACTAATGAACTCTTCTTATTAGCTTTTAAAGCCAAGTGGTATCAAGGGCTCTCAAAGTATCAAGATTAATATTTCATGTTTGACTTGATACAAAGCTCTTCTGCCCTGTCTCTTCCTCTCTCTCAATCTCTTGTCGTCTCTCTTTTCCATTTTGTCGTTCCCTTTCCCTTGTCCATCCATCTGGAGTTGATCAGCTCATTTCCTGACTAGTATTACAGTGAACAATTATCTTCAGATCGGGAGACAGCAGGACTTGAAAGACTCTGAGTAGCAGGGGGCCGAAGAGCAGATGAAAAAGGGGGCACATGTGTCCCATCACCTTAATGAAATCAACCTGACCATCCCGGAGCGACTCCCTCTGCTGACACGACACGCTGTCACCACTCACTTACCCCTCCGCTCGCACCAAACCACACAACAAACACACTCAAGCTGACCTGTCACATCTAATATACACTCAATTACACAACTCTCAGACTAAGTGGCTACTTCTCTGATTCAATGATTTCGGTGGACAAAAGGCGTAACAAATCAGTCAATGTTTCCTTAGTTTTTGACCTCTAACCCTCTAAGAGATTTTCAAATTATGCTAAAAATGTTGACAGAAATGCAAAGAGGAACGTAGCTTAACGATTCATAGCTGTCAATCCTTGATTAAGTGGAAACCATGTCCACCAAAACAAGCAGAGAATTGCTCATTTGCAGGCCTGCCAATCAATTAGACGACAGGCAGAAAACTACTAAAGCTCTTTCTTTCCTTTTTTTCTGAGGGCGCATGCCGGGGCACTGACATTTGAACTTGTGGGCGGAGGGTTCCTGACAGACCCCTGTGGCAGTCTGCTCTCATTGAGGGCCCGTTCTAGTGAGAGGACTTGGGAGGGGGGAGAGTCCCTCCCACTCTGACTTGCCCCACTGTGCCTGGCGTCTCTCTCTCATTAAATGTTGTTGGGGTCGGAGGCAAACGTCTGCTTGGGCTGGGGGGCAGGAAGGATCACATTAATGAAGGGGACACCCGCTGTCCAGGTGTCGGGTGACATGCCGTGCCCTGTTTGTGTTTGGGTCTAGAGGCTTTACTGTGACCGCACTTGTGAATAACAGCCTCGGCCTGTTTCATTGTTTTAGCTCGCGTTCTAATTCCTTCAGCGTCCATATTTAGAAACCACACACGTGATATCTTGTTTTCTAAAGAGTTCTTCGAGGTGAACAGACACCATTCAAGTCAACAATGAGTCCAATTTAAGGTGATGGAAGAACTTAAGCGGATACCTCCAGGGGTAATTCCTCTTCACGCTTTTGCTCTGGCAACCGATATTTTCTGTACCATTCCCTACATTTAAAAAACAATTACGCCAAGCTAGGGCCTTGACCTAAATTAAAAGCCTGTCTCTGTGTTGTAAACCCTTCTCATAAATCAAGGCTTCCGTGCATTGCTCAGTCACTGTCTGTGAGAAATGAGAGGTCGCGCAAGGGCCCCTTCATTTACTTGTGGGCGTTTACACGGAAACTTTAGTCATGAAGGTGGGTGAGTCATGAACCCTAATGGCTTCATCGGTTCAGGGATCTGGCATGGCGGCAATCTGTGATTACAAAGCATGGCACATCTCCAGGGATCCAATAAGAGGACCCAGAACCAAAAAGAGGCCAGCTGAATGTTGTTTGTTTGGCCCTTCTCTGCAGGAGTTTTTATGAGGATTTGAAAGTCTTTTAATTCAATACTTTGCCTTCGTTAACAATCAGTGCGGAGCAACATATTATTACCATGTATCGCCTTGATAAAAAATAAATACCCAGCCATTTATGTTCCAAGCTGCGTGTCCTGTTTAGTGTTACATTTTAGTCTATACTTTAAAATGAGAAATGTAAAATGTCAAAACATAAAAAAAAAGATATCACGTCAATTGGTGCAATATATACATTTATTTCAATATCATAATGACTTAACTTTCAAATAAAGCTACCTTTATTAGTTATAGTTACGCCTTAATATATGTCTGTGACCCCGAAGTGAACAAGCCAGAGGCAAAAACCATAACACAACATACTACATTTTTAATTTAAAAAACTGTTACTTTTTCACTTCTTTAAAAAAATAAAAAGTTAGTCAGCAGGTAATTTTCAACAAAAAGGTAGACTTGCACAACAGGGAACCTATCATGGGTTGAGTGAATCATTTTTTATATTACATGATAATTTATTTGCCTCTAAGTAATACCTTCCTCCCTTGAGCTAATTGAAGCTGGCGCCATCCTCCTTTGGTGGGTAGCAATTTTCTCTCATTACAGCAAATGTTTGCTCTAAGAGAAGGCTCCGGAAGCCTAATAAGGTACTAATAAAAACAAAGCGATGACAGTTGCTGTCACCTGTGCCAAGTCTTGTCATGCAGTGTAATTAGTGAGACAAGTCTTGTGATCCCATATTCTCTGCATTATCTGAGTTCAAAGACAATGCATATAAGTTGCTCTCCTCAACCAAGATTCGCATAGCATTGCACCTTCTTACTCTATCCCTTAACTGTCTTAAGAGCATTTCGTTTAAACTGAACAATAGCGATGCAAAGTTGACAGACTATCGTATTTTATGTTCACTAGAGGTAGATAACATCTGCCAATCTCTGTCATGCTCAGTTGACAAAAATCCATATTGAGTAAAGACTGTTTGAGAAATGATATGACCAGGCGCAAGTTTGATTTGGTGGATCGTAGCTTGTGTAAAGCTGGGTAAATAGATGTGTAAACAGTTTGTTAGATTGGAGAAATTTAAATAGCTACACAAGCATTCCTGCACTGCAAAGCTGAGCCCATAATTACAATACTCAAGGTGTGTCCAAACATACCAGAAAAACCAGGAGCACTCATTTTGACATTTTCTGCACTCTCTGGAAAACCTGCCTCCGTTTATTTACAAAGGTCAAAGAGATCAGAGAGGAAGGAAAGCGGATGTGTTGGTCAATTTCAGAAAGGCTTATCCTAAAGGGTAGTTTTCCTGCATCTCTTTTGAACGCTATATTTAAGGCATAACATTGCTTTTTCTTCTCTCTCTCACGGTGAGTATTTCTCGTATGTCTCCTGTCAGCTCCTATGATCCTCAACTGCGAATATATGTCCTTCTCATCTATCACTACAGTTCAGCAGTCTTTCTCAGTCCATCTACGCAAAGAGTTGGATTGTGCTCGACAAGGTGCCTAAGGGCAGGGGCGTGACGGCTGAGTGTGTGCATGCGTGTGTGTTTGCGTGTGTGTGTATGTGTGTACAGGGAGGCGACTCCTCCTGAGTGGAGCCGCTAAACTGCCACAGTTTCTCCCCCGAGGAGAGGCGCCTTTCATCTCCCCGCTCACTGGCGCCTTCACAAACCTCAGATTGTCTGTGAAATCACCCTGCTTAATAAACGCGCTGAGGCTCCTGGGAACGACAAGCTAGCAGAATCTCACCCTGCAGCATTAGTGCACATACAAACACACATACAGGCCAGTCCAACGAGCAGCTGATTGCTGCTCCAGCTATTCATTACAAGAGAAGAAGGGTGATATTTATTTTAAGTGTGATTGCCCAAATACCAAGTGTCATGGTTACAAACAAGTCCCCCATCTAGGACGATACCAAAACCAATCTGTCTCTGTTAAACACCTTATTACAGTACAGTTTCTCGGCTTCGGTGTCCACAAGACATATGTTTCATGATAAATACATTTCCTTTTTTCTCTCAGAGCGATAATTTACGATAAATCTCATGTTTGAAGAGTAAACACCCTGATGCTTTTGTTAGCAGTTTACTGTCGTTGCCAGGAACAAATGCTTTTTCAAAGAGATTAGATGGCGTGCAAAAGAAGTAGCAGGCAGCAAATGGCAAAACTTTACTTACTTTGTAAAGCAAATAATAACACTTTAATTTATAGCTTGGATAGTAATGATACATTGCATTGCAATGCCTCAAGCTGATTTTCTTGTATTCGTCTTGATTATTCTGTCACATTTTACTATTTGTATGTCGCAGAATATACTCCATCAATAGTGAAGAAATAAATGGGCAACTTAAGGTATTAGCTGCAAGCAGAACTGAAGACAATGAAACAAAATGCTTGGGGCATTTTTTTTATATAGATAACTGTTTCCAAATGCCACATTTATGGTGATAATCTGATAAAAGAGCATAATTTGTCACAGTGGTTAATAAAAACATCTGTCGAACAAACTCTGTATCTGCTTTATTAAGAATTCTGGGAAACAAACTGTCATGACCCCGCGAACACCGACAGAATTGACTCACTAAGGATTTATGTTCGGTGGAATATGTCAACTAATGTTACAGAACTACAAACAACGAACTCAAATAGTTTTATGGTTGTTTTAGCATCCACGTCACCATGTATCTACAAACTCACTCTCTACTCTACATTGTTTTCTTTCTTTCCTGTGAATCCATAGCTTTACTTACCAAAATTCCAGAATCTTTCGCTAAATCTGTCGCTGTCATTTTGTCAATCATAATGATGGACACTCTCTTGCAAACTCAGTAAGCCAATCACGAGCAAGAGACCGCGCTGCACAATTCAGCAGCGTTCTCATTGGACGAAAGTTCTACCGTCTCAGAGCGAGCGCCTTAATTTGGCAGCGCTCTGATTGGCTGAAAGTTCTGTTGTGGCCGCGTGCTTGAAGGCATCAAAGGCTTCATGCTTTTTGCATGAGACGTCAGAGTGACTTTGAAGTTCGTGCGTCCAGACGCTTGTCGCGAGGAGGATGTCCGCGTCCGCGAGCTTGAAGGAATCAGACGGAGTTCGGGACATGGAGCAGCGCAAAACCCATGTGTCAAGCCACCCATTCAGCGTGGAGTCTCTTATATCTTGCCATAAAACCAGTAAAGACTTTGAAAGACGGCGCGAGGAGGATGTATCCAGCCAGTTTGCTAAGACTGAGGTCAGGGATTCTTGTGGCTCGGCTGGAATACAAAAGCACTTTATGCAGACCTCACCCGTCAAATCGGAGTCCCCTGAGCCGGATGACTGTACACCATGGGTTATGAACTCTAGATTCGCTCAAACGCGTAAGCAATTAAATTTTCTGAACGAACTGTGTATGCTTTAAATTAGATAATATAAATCACGACAGGGTCTGGAATCGTCATAAAAAATGTATTTTATTGAAACTTATAAGAGAAGTAAAAAGTTGCAATGCTATCTACGTAGTTTATACATTGTCGACGTTATTTGTCATGATTACGTCGTATTAGGCTAACGTTATTTGCAAACATGCTTAATAGACTGAAAGTATAGAATTACTGGAAACTAGACACACGAGGAGTAAGCCGTTTCGTGTTTTATTTAGGAGAACTCAGATTTAATTAAGAACATAACACTAGTAAAAAGTAAAACATTATGTAAACACTTCTCCTGATTTTGCTGTTGTTGTTTTTTTAAACAACTTTGTAATTAAGTGGAACATGTAGCCTACAGTAGATGACAATATCTAAATGCATTTACTAAATATAACAAAAATGTTTTTAGAATTTATTTAATTTGACTTATCTCCTAGCTTCGCATTCATCATAAATATTTTTTTTAAATGTCTAACTAAAAAACAAAGTCTTATTTTATTAAAACTATGAAAACACTATATTATAATTAAATTAGTTTCTAAAATGTATGTTTGACCAACCTCAAATTAACAAAAACATTTTGCTAGACTAATATCTAAACTAAACCTTCTTTTCCCACCACAGACCAGGTAAGTTCCTGTCCTCTCCGCAAGCACAAGACCAACCGCAAACCCCGTACGCCATTCACCACCTCACAGCTCTTGGCTTTGGAGCGAAAGTTCAGACAGAAACAGTACCTGTCCATTGCAGAGCGAGCAGAATTCTCCAGCTCCCTCACCCTCACAGAGACACAGGTGAAGATCTGGTTTCAGAACCGACGGGCCAAGGCCAAGCGTTTGCAAGAGGCCGAGCTGGAAAAGCTCAAACTGACTGCCAAACCTGCCCTCCACCCCAATTTCAGTTTGCCTCTTCCTCTCGGAACCCAACTTCATTCGGCCGTCTCACTATATGGCCAGTCGTATCCCTACCAGAGGCCTTTATTGCCTGTTGCTCCAATGGGACTCTATGGAACACCTTTAGGGTACAGCATGTATCACCTTGTTTGAGAAGAAGTACTACGGTACGGACAAATACTGAACTGTGGATGTACAGAAAGACAATGTTTACAGACTTTGGGTGTCCAAATCCAAAAAAAACCGCCAACCAACCAACCAAAAAAAAAAAGAATTAAATATTTCAAAAACGTGCCTTCACTCATGTCTTAAAATACATGAAATAAAAAATGGGACATTTCACCCTACTTTCCACTGACTGAAAGATAAAATTTTACAGTGTGGATGGATAATACTCTTGCCAAATCTGTTGTGTATATTTGTGTCATACTTCTTTATGTAATATATTGTAAACTAATTATTTTGTGTACAAAATGCTGAGTTTAAATTCCACTGCATTTAATGTTGATGGATTTTTATCCTCTAAGAAAGTGTTCTGAAAAGAATCATTACATATTGTTTTTGCTTTAAATGCTTTTTGACGGACAATATTTTTAAAGAGGTCTTTTTCAAAACAAATTAAACGTCAAGGTGAATGATTTTATATGATATACATCGGTATGTTCACACTGAGAAATTTCTGAATTTGACAGTAAATACGATTATGCAAAGATGTCTTTGAAATTTGTCATTTGTAACTAAAGGTTTATTTTTCTGGCCACCTTTTTATATATATTTATGCTATAATTCTATTTCACTGAAATCTGACATGTAGAGTAAACTGCAACTGGCAAGCAAGCACAGTAGCATTTGTTTGTTAAATTAGTTTATTAAATTAATATTTTTGTGTTTAATGTTTGAGAACATTTGAAGAGTTTTCGCAATTGCATTTAAATTCTTAATTCCGTTTAAGTGCACTTCCACTTTTTTCTTTTTTAAAAAGCGGGTTAAACTTTATAATAAGGTCTCATTTATTAACCTTCTAATTTAAATAGCAAAAATAGATTTTTTTTTTCATTTTTAAATAATCCAGGGGCTGTTCATGTTACAGGAACTACCCAGGTGGTTCCCAGGAATACTCCATTCTAAACTATATATACGTTCTTGTATAATGAATTCAATCTGAATATGAATTATATCATTTATTAAAAAATGTCAACAAAGTAAAGCAACATCCTGCAAGGATGCTTTATATTTCCATTTAACACTATGTAATGCATATTGGCAGTTTGAGAATACATATTAGATTATAGCTAAAATATGAACGAACAATGTATAGATTTTCGAAGTATATAGTCATTGGTTAAATAATTATTTGATAAAACTGATATGCAGTAAGAATGTTATCATTAAAAGATATGATAAAATGTTACAGATTCATTTGCTTTTACCTCTTTACTACCTTGTTATGACTTGTTCATTAAGTTGTGGCTCTATAAATGGGGACGTTCGAGGGCCTGTTTTACTACTTCCGTGTGACTTTGATGCAATGAGGAAATCGTTTATGGTCAGCACTTTACTCATGAGCTTCCTTTAATCAAAACACGAACTCAGTCGTGCTAATCAAACACAGAGCCGCTAAAGTGTTCACGGGTGTGTTTTATATTGTCGACTTTGAGCCACTTACGAGAGTGCAGTGAATCTGGGCAATTTGCCTGATCCTGTTCCTGTGGTGTAAAAGTCAAAAGACTCTCGGAAGCTAAATTCACAAAGCTGTTCAGAACTTGTTTAAATACCTGGTGTGTATCGGTAAATGCAGTCTGTTTTATTCTTTATTTCTCATTTGAAAAATCAGAGAGATCAATTTCCAGATTTTACCCTCATGTTTTGTTTGTGGTCTGAGAGGTTAAATATTTTTTATTTTTTTTATTGTATATATCCTTGATATTAAAGGGGGTGGACTGGCTGGGATTATATGTAAACTTACTGTTTATATAGTAAATATACATATAATGCCATAAATAAAATAAAAATGCTATAATATTAATTGATTAAATCATTATTATTATTGATTGATTGATGTATTTATTTGTTTTCAGGAGTCAAATTCTAAAATTGCATTTGCGTGGAAAAATGATAATAGTATTTCATTGCTGGGTTTCCATTAGGTCAGATAAATATATAAAGAAATTTGAAAGGGGTTCATTTAGAAAAGAACTGTTATTCTTTTTACACATGCTTCATTGCACTTTGCTAGAGAAAGAAAGAAAGAAAAAAGTAGAGAGGATAATGGTGCCAGTCTTACTTTAAAACGTAAAAGCTCTTCAAAGCTCTCATAATACAGTAATTACCACTGACAAAATAATTGAATCAAACATTTCATTAATCTCTTTAATGTGATGTAAACTAAGCCCCAAAAAAGATAAACTGTGGACACTATGTGCACAGAATGTTCCAAATTTAGCCTGAATGGGATTTGACATATTCTATTGCCACATTAATGGTGATGACTGTACTTGCGTCAGGGACATGTTGTACATGTTGAATGTTGTTCCTTCTGTTCTTCTCTTGATTTAGACCTCTGCTGGTTACAGGGGAGAACGACACCAATGTAAGATACAAATCAAAATGACTGGGTGTGTGTACTTCCTTGTGGTATTCCCTTGCATGATATCTTTTGCATTCCTGCTCAACATTTTTGCTTAATGTGGGTGTTTATTTTTGTAAAAAAGCAGGCTACTATATTTTGTATTTTATTACTATAACAATGTCATGTGCTGCAGCTATTAAAGTTACACTGTGAGTAACATGTTGATGCACACACCTGCATTTTATTTTAAACAGCTGTAATGAATTAATGAATTCTTGAATTATCATGAACTATCTTTACATTTCTTGGGCATTTACACATGACAATTTCCAACTTCCTTACTTAACTGTTAATAACTTAATTAACTTAACTTAATTATTAATGATTAAAGGGATAGGTCACCCAAAAATGAAAATTTGAAGTTTATTTGCTTACCCCCAGGGCATCCAAGATGTAGGTGACTTTGGTTCCTCAGCAGAACACAAACGAAGATTTTTAACTTTAACCGTGGCAGTCTGGTAGTCATTTAATGGAAGTGGATGGG
>JAUMHQ010000085.1:10029830-10043406 GCA_032361165.1 Enteromius paludinosus
ACACGCGAAGTTGATTTGCCATCTCGAAGCGAGATTCCTATTCGTCGGTCACCGACGTGACGTCTCCGTTCCCTTCTGCAGGGAACGAGGGTTACAATACGTAACCGAGACGTTACCCTTCAGTCGAATCACTTCGACGTTTCATGTGGAAACTCGCGAGAGAGACCTATTGCCTTTGAGCTTTATACAAAAGGCCAATGAATATTGTAGTGCATTTGATTGTGTTCGGGTGCACCTCATTACTGCGTGAGTATAAGAGGGCTCGAGCAGAATGCACATGCAGATTTTCGCTTCAGAGCCTCTCTCGTCTAAGAGCGGATCCTGCGGGCTGGTAGCCTTTTTAAAGGCTGGATGTGCCAGTCATCTTGCAAATCCAGCGATGCACGGAATTGCCGCGATAGGTGTCCCTGGGTAACCAGGAAAAAGAGCCAAATTTCTCACGGTTGGTGAAGCGTTCTCCGGAATGCCGAACCGATCGTGCGCTTCTGGGTGCGGAGGTTTCCTCACCTCTTCGGACGGACATGATCATTGCCTCGCGTGTCTGGGTCGAGCACATGCTGAGGCAGCTTTTGTGGATGGTCAATGCGTTCATTGCGAGCGTATGCCCATGGCTACGTTGAGGTCCCGCCTCTCGTTCCGTGCAGAATGCTCCGTCCGGTGTAACAGCCGCGCGGACTTCTGTCGCACCGCATATTCCCGTGGTCCTTCTGGAGGAGACCGCTCCCCCCGTAACAGGGCGGGGTGTGTCCTTCAGAGCGCCCCGAGGAGATGAGATGTCTTCAGCAGCATCTGATGGTGAGTCAGATGGTGAGGCTGAAGCCACTTCGGGGGAGCGCCGCGATGCGGTGTTTCCCCCGCTCGCGGTGGATACTGAACTGTCAGCTCTGCTCCTCCGCGCCGCGGAGCGAATCGGTTTGGAGGTGCCGCGTGCGCCTTCAGTCGACCCTTTGTGGCTGGATGATTGGTTTCTGTGAGCTAGAGATGCAGCACCACTGCGCTCTCTCCCAGTACCATTCTTTGCGGAGGTGCACGAAGAGCTTACCAGTTCATGGTGAGCCACTTACTCGTCACACCTGGGCCCAGGACGCCAGCCTTGGAGTTATTGTGTCGTGTACACGCGCTGCACCTCTACATCAATCTAACTCAGAGCTTCAGACGCTCTCAGCAGCTCTTTATCTGCTTCGGTGGCCAGCAGAAAGGGAATGCGGTCAACAAACAGAGGTTTGCTCACTGGGTGGTAGAAGCCATTTCCCTGGCTTATTTATATCAGGGAGAGCCTTGCCCCATAGGACTGAGAGCTCACTCAACAAGGAGTACGGCCTCGTCTCATGCGCTGGCTAATGGTGCCTCTTTAGCAGATATTTGCTTGGCGACACCCAACACCTTCGCCAGGTTTTATGACCTCCGCGTAGAGGAGTCTTCTCGTGTCCTGGATCAGGACAGCAGGTGAGTGAGGAGATCGGCTGGTACCGGCTTGCCGCGCCGCTCCCACGGGACCCGCGCTTAAACATCTCAGTGTTCCCTTGAATGTGCGTAACCTGAGTCCTCCCTACCCCTCAGTCAGACTAGAGCGGAGTAGCTCTGGCTGTGCTTCCTCTGAGTCTCTTTTGCTCAGAGGTGTGACAACAAAAAAAATTTGGCAGGGGGTCTCCGTGTAACGCGGCCTTGGAATCGTGGCCTGTTCCATGGGTGTTCCCATATGTAACGTCGAAGTGATTCGACTGAAAGGGTAACGTCTAGGTTACTATCGTAACCCACGTTCCCTGAAGGAGGGAACGGAGACGTTACACTTTCTCCTGCCACGACTCTAAGGTCGCGCTGACGCCGGCTCGGCTCTTCAGCGAAAACCTGCATGTGCATTCCGCTCGTGCCCTCTTATACTCACGCAGTGATGAGGTGCACCTGGGCGCAATCAAATGCATTCATTCATTCATTGGCCTTTTGTATAAAGCTCAAAGCCAATAGGTCTCTCTGGCGAGTTCCCATATGTAACGTCTCCGTTCCCTCCTTCAGGGAACGTGGGTTACGATAGTTTTTTTATAATGCTGCTCAAGGTAACTGCAAGAAATATGTTGAATCCAGGATACACAGGCAAGAAGTGCAGTGGGAAAGTCAATATGATAGAAGGGTGGCCTCTGGTGGTAATCGGACGGAAAACCATGGACAATATCCGTGACAATCACTAAACACCAGGAACTCAGTGCCACTGTTAGCCATACATGCTCATGCTATCACACTGCTCAATGTTTCACAAATTATGTTGTATGCTTTGGATCATGAGCTGATCCAAGCCTTCTCCGTTATTATTATTTTTTTCATCCTGTCATTTTGGTACAGGTTGAGCTTAAAGGAATAGTTCACAATGCTTAGCTTGTCTTTTCAACACACTGAAAACCATTTTATTGAACTGAACGTCTAGATTACGAACGTAACCCACGTTCCCTGAAGGAGGGAACTGAGACATTACAAATGGGAACTCGCCAGAGAGACCAATTGCCTTTGAGCTCTTTGCTAAAGGCGAATGAAACATTGGCGTGCACTGATTCGGCTCAGGTTTTCGCTGAAGAGCCGTCAGCACAACCTCAGAGTCGTGACAGGAGAAAGTGTAACGTCTCCGTTCCCTCATTACAAGGAGCACTCGGGGAATGGCTGGCCGCTCGTGGAGGCAAGATGTGCGACATCGCCTCCATCTGCTTCTGAACTGCCGCGAACTACTGGGCCAAGTCCCCGACAATGTTGCCAAATAGGCCAGCCTGGGAGATTGGGGCATCGAGAAAGCGAGCCTTCTCGGTGTCGCGAACCTGCGCCAGGTTTAGCCATGACCACCGCAGTGGACATCACCTGGCCAAGGGCTCGCGCTGTGACTTTCGTCAATCGTAGAGTGAGGGGCTTGGGCGCAAGCGTGACGAGTAGGGGGCTCGCCACAACCTGGTCAGCTCTTCGTGCACCTCCGGGAAGAAAGGAACCTGGAGAGAGCGCGGCAGTGCCGCATCTCTAGCCCCCAGGAGCCAGTCATTCAGGCACACGGGGCACCTGCAGACCGATTCCTGCCGCGGCGCGGAGGAGCATGTATGACAGTTCGGAGTCCACTGCAGACGGAGCAGACGCCGTGGGGTGGCGCCTGTCCGCCGCAGCAGCAGTCTCACCATCAGACTCACCCTCTGATGATATAGAAGACATCTCAGCCTCTCAGGGTGCACCGATGGACACACTCGGCCCTGCTATGGGGGGAGCGGTCTCCTCCGGAAGAACCACGGGACTACGCGGTGCCACAGAGGTCTGCAAGGTATTTGAACCGGACAGGGCATTCTGGAGGACCCCCAGGCACCTCGCCACGGTAGACGTGAACCGTGAACGGTCCAGCGTTTTCCCACGGGAAGGACGCGAGGTTAGCCTGCTCACGAATGAGAGGCGGGTCCTCAACGTAGCCATGGTCATCCGCTCGCAATGAACGCATTGACCATCCACGAACGCCGCATGAGTGTGTTCTCGGCCCAGACATGACAGGCAGCACTCATGACCATCCGAAGAGGTGAGGAAACTTCCTCACCCAGAATCGCACGGCCGGATCGACATCCCGTAACAGAATGCTTCACCAGCCGTAAAGAAAATGCTATTTCTTCCTGGTTGCCCAGGGAAGACCTATCGCGGCAACTCCGTGCACTCAGAGGTCTTTGCTCACTTGAAATGCAGATGACTGGCACAGCCGGCCTTGAAAAAGGCCACCAGCCCGCAGGATCCGCTGACAGCCGCCCAGAAACGCTGTCAGACGAGAGAGCAGGTTTTGCGGAATCTCCTCCAAATGATCCTTCCAGGGGATCTCCAGCTCCAAAACAGCAACGGCTCTGAAGCGAAGAGCTGAGCGCAATCAGTGGACGCCAGTGTTTCATTGGCCTTTAGTAAAGGCAATTGGTCTCTCTGGCAAGTTCCCATCTGTAACGTCAAAGTGATTCGACTGAAAGGGTAACTCATAGATTAAACACACATACACTCCTTGGAAGAAATTATGGTATGGAAACATAAACCACCATAATGGCGACTCCAAACAACATTAAATAGAGCTAAATAATATTTATTTTTCAAGTATGGAAGTCGCAAAACTTCTTTATAAAAAAGTATTTACTGCTAACTCACTAACAGAAGAAGATCTGGCCGAGGTGAACAACAGCTCATCTCCAAAAACATTGAAGCAAATTTGCAAATAGACGTTATCTTTATTAACAACAGAATATATGATATCTAAACAACTACATTCTCACACACACAAAATGCTTTTGTCATCACTAGAATAGGACTAGAAAAGGTTCTCAGCCTATAAGATCTGAAGGCCAGAAAGAACTACAACATTCTTAATGCAAAGCATTATGACTATATTCATTTTTCTTTGATTCTCTATGCCAAGTTCACATCATGATTCACTTGGCAAATGTTTTAATCTGAAACAGTTTAGAAACTTGTCAAAGTGAACTTTTAAAAAATATATTAATCAGTATGTTTTGGGAATTGACCCTGTGACCTTGGCCCAGTGCCATACAAGACTTCAACTTACAATGCTGCTACATCCAGACAACCTGCTTTGACTGCATCACACGTGCAAATGTTTGGCACAGCTCAGACAACCTTTCCGCTATGAAAATGTCAATGTCACCCACATTGCTATTCAGTGTTTAAATCACGATGAGACCAGAGGGATTTAGACCCAATGGTTCTAGTCAAATAGATGTATCCTGAATCAGATTGAGGGCCAACCAACTGTTTCTATGTAATTTTTGTCATTTAAAAGTGTCATTACAACAGAGTTGACAATAATAGCTACAAACAGCTGTTATCATATTAGTAATAAAGATCCAATGGTATGGATCGATACATTGATCGCAGTACAAAAAGAACCCTCTATTTTTACACTGTGCACATTTTCTCACAATGCCCATCTTCACATTACTGCCAGTGCATGTATAATCATTGAAACTCACCTGTCAGGGCTAGATAATAAGGACAGCTCGATGGCCCAGGGTGACCGTCCGAAGTACACACAGACAGACAGAGCAAACATACTAATTTGAGTTCTCTTTTGCTTCTTTTTGTGCTTAAAGGAACAAATACAGACAAAAGTACATTTAAATGCTTTTCTTGGGGAATATCATGGTAAGCACAGTTGGTTAGTGTCAGAAGGTGACAACAAGAAAGTCAATCCCGGCTCATGACAGCTAGGTCTATGTGCTAATGTAAACAGTTGAGAAAGAAAACGCATAGGAACCAGTAAATTGGATGTATGCTCTCAGTCATAAAGTGACTAATAAACATGCAGCTCACAGAAAAAAGGATAATGCTGCTCTTGACGGAATTACTTTTGTTATTTAATGAATAAAGACTATACCGTATTATGTTACATTTTATTATTCAATTTATGTGTGTGAAAAATGTTATATAAAAAGATATATTCAAGTTTTATCAGATTTTATATATATATATATATATATATATATATATATTAGTGGGTGCAGGACGCTACAGATAATCATAAATAGATAATCAATCTTCTTTTACTAATAAACCAAAAACACAAGGAGATACTGTTCACAGGTAACATATACATTGATCGACAAACTATAACTCAAAGGACAAGGAATATATACACAAGGAACTAATGATCTAAGGAACAACAGCAGGGGAGACTCAGACTGAATTAACTAATTATCACATAAAGACATCCAAATAAGGGCATAACATGAAAATGAAACTAAAACAGGAAGACAAGAAAACGAAACCAAAACAGACACATGAAACTTAACAGAGTGTAGAATAAAGTAAACTGTGACATATTATACCTAAAACAAAAAAAAGGGACAATACTTATTCAGACAGTTTGCCCTGAGTCTGACCATGTTTTGCTTAAGTGTTTTTTTTTTCCCTTTAATTGCTAATGTGACCTTTTTACACCCCAGACCGGACAGAATTAAGCATTGCTTGGTAATTGGTTGACCTAATTTGTTATTATGCAACAATGTACGTTAATTTAACAGCTGAATAATTTTGTGTGACTTTATATTTTTTCAATCATGTATTTTTCTTTATTATTATCATTATTATTATCTTTACATTTATTTTAATTAGTATACTACTCTCAATATTTTAATCAACATACTTCCGAATCAAACTGTATCATAATCGTATCAGATTTTTTGAGGTATTCCCAAATATTCTTTTGCTGAGTATTGATATTGTATCAGAGAGAGAGAGAGAGAGAGAGAGAGAGAGAGAGAGAGAGATTAAAAAATTAGTCTTACAGTTTTCTTTTTTAATTAGCAGTAAGAAAATATAATATATAACACAAGACACATGTAAGATGTTTACTAGAAAGAGCTGTTTGATTACAAATGTTGGGCCTCCAAATGCTTTGGTACAATTTAAAAGCTGCTGATTGTGCCTAAATGTAATCAGTTGGTATGAATGGCAGCAACATCACTGCTTTTATGTGATAGTCCCAAGGTGATCTTGGCTTTTTAAATCTATTCCACTTCTGTAGTAGCTTCTCTTTTACCCTTCAGAAAATGTGCTCATCCAATCAACGAGGGCACACTCTAAGGGTTATGGGAGCCAGTGTGTTTGCCAACACAAAGCTTTCATCTCATCAGGAAGAGCAATAACAGCTGAAATCTGTCCAATCTCATAGCACAAGCAAATTTAGTGCAGGGCCAGGGCTTCTCTACATCGTACAAACTGTGCGGATGTTACACAAATGTACGCGTAATTTTGCAGAATAAAATACTATTTAATATATTGATGATAATAATAATAATCAAATGTAAATACGTTGCATGTATTTTGCTATTTTGTTATTGTGGGTTATTGTTGTTAATAATTATACATAAATAAATAACACCACAATGCAATATGGGACAATAGTCCAAATATTGTTACACAACACAATAGTTTGAATTGATCAGCATCTATTTGTCACCCACATTAAAATATACTTTAATGGCTACCTTTTTTTAGCTACAATAAATTATTGGCTAAATCATTTCTTATACAGGTTATAATTGTGATGCATACATCCGATATCAAGAGATATAGTTGTATTTTGCCAATCTATCAAACAAAATCACATGAAAACATGGCATTTCTTAATACATTTTTGTTTGCTCATATTATGGCGTGCTTAATCATATCATCAAAGATGAGGGGTGCCTGAGAGAACAGCGTGTGCACATCACTCTTGCTTAATGCACTCTGAGTCATGGAGGGAAAAACATAATTAATCCAGTGATGTCTCAAAAGTGTTTTGACTGGAGGAAATGCACTGGTCACTGTGGTTTGAATCAAGATCCGATGAAAGCAATGTTCCCTGAATAGCCTATGCATTGAACATAACCAAAAATGAGATTCTAAGCATTTTCAATCTATCACCTTAACGTCAATGTCTAATTAGAGGGCTGTGTTCTGAATAATGAAGACCCTCTTCTAAATTTTACATTTAAGTTCATTCTTTATGTTAATTACAGGGGTATCGCTCTTCTCGTGTTCAGGTCAAAAGCAAGGTAATGCTTTATTAAACTGGGTTATCTGGAAATATTCAGTCATTGATTCAGTCCCAGAGAGTTATTAATTAGCAGGTGCTTGGCAAGAACCTCTTTGAGAACATCCTGAGACTGAAACACGTATTACTGAAAGTGAGTTCATTATTTTTATATAGATTTGTACTGTCTCTGGCTAAGTAGAACGTGTAGTCTCTAATTGGTCGTGACTCACTTTGGGGAACAGTAATTATGACCACTCATCATGGAAGAGAGGAGTTGAAAGATCTGCAAAATGGCAACAAGGGGAATATTAGAAAATGCCAAATGCAAAGCTAACACGATATATATATATATATATTTTTTTTTTAGTTCAACATGTTACAAAAGTTTACATCATCCTAGCTTAATCTTGACTTTAAAGGTAAATTCAGTTCACAAGTTTCCAGACTACTTGCATTATAAGCTTTAACATTTTTAACTGATTTTAGTGAGAATAAATTCTGCACCATATTCTTACCAAAAAAGGTCCATTAAATCAGAAAAAGCGCAACGTTATTCAAGAACAAACTAGAAATATTACGTTTTCAGAGATAACAATGATTAAGATGCCCTCCGTAAGAAAAGTGTATTTTTTGCTGAACTGTAACATATTTAGACATGCGTTGAGAAATGCGTAACATGTATGAGTATGGATAACCCAATCTTTTTCATGAGGTTGTGATTTCTTATAAATTGGCACTATGCCATGCATCAAGTAAGCAAAATCCACTTCATTCTTCTTTTTTTGGGAAATCTTATTAAAACCAAAATATGTTTAACCGCTTAAGCTCAGCGTCAAGTTACATTTAAATTTTGCCTTGAATTTTTAACCCTTTGCCTGCACCAATAACTCCATATGTGGTACCATTTGAAAGCTTAGAATCTCTATTTTATGCAGATATGAATCGCTTTGATATTTATTTTACTGTAACAAAGTTATTTACACGTAAAATACACTATGTATTCAAATATTCAAATTGTGCCCCCCATTACGTACGTTTAGCCCCAAAACGCCTTGTGTTGACATGGTTAATCTTAGGACAGACAACACATATAATAATATTTATCACTTACAGCAGTTTTTTTATGTAATTTCACAGGGTTGTCTTTAAAATGTCACCAAGATATTGCATTTATTCCACTGTATATGTTGGTATGGGGAAACTAGGAGACGGGGGAAATTTGGGTAGGCGAAAATTGTATGAACATTTTTTTTATTGTTCCCTACAGTTGGAATAGAATAACTCTTGCATAGATTATGATAGAAATACATTTCCTGTGCTTGCTGGCATGTGTTGGAAACAAATACAATTGTTTGCAGGGAGCTGAAGCACTCAGGGCCTGAACTATACACTTTCAAATTTCAGTTTACAAAAAAAAAAAAAAAAAATATGTACAATAATTTTAATCAATTTCAACAGTGTTTTATGTAATTCCAAAAGGTCTTTTGTATATAAAGCACACCTCTGCATGTGGGTATGGGAAGCTTTTTAATTTTTGTAGGCCAAATGAAGGCAGAATTCCCCAAAATAGTCCCAGAGTGTAAAAGGTTAATATATTTAATACATTTTCAACAGATTTTAAATAAAATATAGCATTTTATTTGTTGATAAGCATATAAACATCTCTTGCTCTTGAAGTTTCTTTAATTAATAACAAGTCACACTTTATTTTAAGGTTAGTTCTCGCTGTTTTTCTTTTTTTTTTGGCTCAATAAACCACTAATTTGCTGTTTATTAATAGTTAGTAAGGTAGTTGTTAAAGGGTTAGTTCATCCAAAAATTTACATTTTGTCATTAATTCCTCACGCTGCTGAACTAACTGTAGGTATTGGCGAGATTAGGGATGTAGAATGTGGCCATGCAGACTATGTTCTTTATAATAAACAGACAATATGTTATAATAGACATACTATAATAGGCAACTAGTGAGAATTGGTCCCTATAGTAAAGTGTTACCAAAGAAACTAATGAAGATGTAATGAAAACGTAACAATCACTGAAGCAATAGTTCCCTCTGGGCAGTTTACAGCCTGCCCAACTCATTTTCCCAGTCAACTTGAAAGGGCCATTCACGTCAAATTTCATCTAGGAAACTCATGTTTGTGATAATCCCAATAGCATGTGAAAGCAGCATAAGCAGGTCATATGACACTGCATGAATGAGACTGTACAAATTCATAGTAATTAGCCAAAAATTTGCCAAAATGTAAAGTAGTTCCAATTGCCATGAGAGAGAAAGAGAGAGAGAGAGAGAGAGAAAATAAAATAACATTCTCAAGCATTTGCATCTTACCCCCAAGGGGCTCACTTTAATTTTTTTTTTTTACTTCAATTGATTTTGAGAAAAAAAAAAAAAAAAATTCTGCTCTCAAAAATATAATAATAGTAATAATAATAGCCACTAATTTATGCTCTCAATTACAGAAGGCCTCATAAGTTTCATGAATGATTTGAAAATTATCAGTAGATCACATAAAATTATGTCAAGTGTAACAAATGACGAACTGTGCAAACCTTATTATTAGGCACAGAATACATATATTATATGCTGGCACATTTTTGTCATGGTTCCCCAGTCCATTGATCGACCTCCCCGGCTCACTATGATGAAGTGCTCATGACAAGAAAAATGGAGGATCACCTTGCAGTTGTGACCTTAGGGTACATCATGTTCTCCCTGTGGTCTGATTGGGTGAGGATTCATTAGCCTCTTTCATGATAAATGGAGTGGATTTCTCCTTTACCTCCGCATCAGAACTGGCCTCTTGAGTTTCAAAAGAACTGGAGATCATACTGTAACAGGCTATATTAAGAACTGAAAACCTACCCAACAGTTGTAGCGAATCAAACGGTGGTTCAAAAATCAATGTAGTCTGGGCGGCTCATGTTTAGAGGCTTTATTTGAGTGATTAAACATCCAGTAATGTGGAGTTGCTAAGTAAAAGTAGAAATCCTTCAGGGGTCTGACAGTATATCAGCTTATATGCACGTTACAGAATGACCGACCCCTATTAGGGGTCTGCCTGTGATATTTACCCTGCCTGTTGACCGTTGAATATGGTTTTGCACATGGATCCGAACGCTTCCGCCGTGGTAATTACAGGTAGATATTCCTTGCATTGTGTGAATCTGATTGTGTATCTATGTATGTCTGACTGTTCATGTGTAGCTGTTTTGATAATTTAATAACTATATGATTGTACATTGTAGTATTAAAGGGGTAGGCTTATACAGTCACAAAAGAAAATTCTGCCATCATTTATTGCACACATGTTGTTTTAAACCTGCATGCATTTCTTTCTTCTGCTGAACACAGAAGGAGATATTTTCAAGAATGTAGGTAACCAATGTAGGTTTTTGTTCCCAACTGACTTTGGTTTGGTGAGTAAATGAAGACAGATTTTTCACTATCTTTGAATTGGTGGTCTGTGACTTTTGCTGACTTCACGTGCAATCAGAATTATCATACATTCGAGCTTCGTAGTTTGTTCATTGGACATGAATGGCCTTTCTACTATGAAACTCATATTTACAATAATTCCAATAGCATGTGAAGGCGCCATTTGAACTGAGGTTTAGCAACAGTCAACAGGCTGACTGGATTGTGGGCTGAGCATTATTTAACTCCAGTTCAATATGTCAGAATTTATTTGCATCATTATTTATGTGAGTCAAATTAGGTTATGCAGTACCCTTCTTATTAGCTTTGACTGGCTGATTATAGATCAGATTGCATTTCATTTATACCTTCAGTTCTGTGAGGCTCTGCAGAACTGAGTCAGACCGAAGTGTCAGAAAGAATCATGGGAAAGCCATCCCTTTGGGGGAACCCTCACCAACCGAACGTGTGTGATGCAATCATCTGATGGCCGCCTTCATCCTCCCATCATCCTCTTTATTGCAGACATTACTTCTCGCTCTGCTGGTTCTATCAGCAGCCAACTTCTGTCATAAAAACCATGCTGCCATCTGACAGCAGACTAGGATAAGAGGCTGTCTTAGTACGATCCGAAGAACCATCTGACATGATCTCGCCCTTGCTGATTCTCTTCGTTTTAAATTATAAGTCATTTAAGGATTTAATGCCAGCTTTGTTCCTTTGTAGGAACCTTTTATACACTAGTCAAGTCACTTTTATTTAGCAAAGCACTGAACATTATTAAATAAAAGAACAGAGTTAAGGTAATGTATAATGACGAGAATTAAACTTTAATTATCAAATGCAGAGACAGTCTCTGTAGTCAAGACGATGATATTCACTGGAAATCAGGTGTCCCCAACTAAGCAAGCCAGAGGCGACAGCGGCAAGTAACCTAAACCCCATCCATGAGAGAATGGGGAAAAAAAACTTGTGAGAACCAGGCTTAGTTGGGTCCAGTTCTCCTCTGGCCAGATGCCCAGCACCTAATTTCCAGTTCAATTTTAAACACATGTTAGATTGTGTGAGGACTTATAGTGTGTGTTTGTGCATCTGGATCCGGCGATCTGTCTAGATTAGCTCCTCATCTAGGTTTTCCGATGAAGATCATCTCTTTGTGCTGGTACACCATCTGATCTGGATACACTAAGCTTTAGTTATTTTTTGAACACTTTGTAATGCACTGTAAGCCATTTTCATCTATCTGTCCTAAAACCTTTAGAATTGTATATTTAACATGTCTAAATGAATAACTGTTAGTTTGTTTGTTTGCATTAGCTTGACCATGAAAATAAAAGATTAAAATATATTACCCAGGATAATAATGTGAGGGTAGTTATATACCCTAATGAAACTGTAAAAGTAGGGTATTGATGTATATTTGAAAATGAAGCACAGGATCATATTACTGGCAATTTCAATAATGCAATCCATTCACACATGGCTCTGTAAGAAATTAAATGGATTGCTTTATTGGATACATTATTTATGGTTTTAAAGTGTCTTACATCTACTTGAGAGCACCCATGCAGAGCCTATTGAAATGATTTGTGCCGGTAATTGATCAGAGCCTGGAAACTGTAACTCTATCATGGATATGGTCCCCATAGATTCCTATTTATCTGTAATAAGCTTGTGAAATACCTGTCTACAGATCCGGGATCAGTACCACACTTTTGCCTATAATGGGAAAGATAATGACAGACTGGAATCACTGATGCCAGACATACTGGTGTGTCTCTCAGACAGGATCCCCTGTCAGTGTGAGATGAAAAGGAGGCGTAATTAGCCAGTCAGATTTACAAAAGGTCCCACCAGGTTCCTGGACACGACATGCATACCAGCTGGATTCAGAAGCACATACGTTTACCACTAACGGATGCTTCAAATTCTGATCAGACTTCAAAAGAGCTGTACAAATGTTTGTCATTTTACAGAAAAAGACTGTTTGTAAATTGTCTGTAAACATATTACCATTACATTACTAAAAATTGTTTCATCTTAATATGTAATTTTATAGTAAAATACTGTTCAATATATGATTTTACATGTAAAAACTTTGAATTAAAATGTAGTTTACTGCAAAAGCACAAAAACATCATCATATAATTGTTTTTTATTTTAGTCATTTAGTTTCTTTCTTATTTTTTCTTATTTTTCATTTAATGATTCTACTACAACCACAGTTGTCATTTTGTATCTCATAAATTTAACAGGACATTTTTTTTAGTGATGAAAAAGTTTTGAATGGTGATTGTATACTGAAAATGTCTGTTTTCCTACGTTTATTGTTGAATATGAGACAGTCATATATCACCAGGAGCCATGGATATTAAATTTGTGTTCCTGTTTTTGTGGGGCAGCCATTGACTTGCATTTTATGAATTGCCCAGGCCCATGGTTTCAGCTAAAAATGGTATTTACTACTCTACTCAAGAAAAAATTAATTTGCTGTACATCTTGGATGGCCTGAAGCGTAAGTAAATTAGCAGCAAATTTTACTTTTTAGTAAACTATCCATTTACAGTTTTTTTACAATCGTTTTTGCACTAATAACTGAACCTTAATGTAATTTTTCAAAACTCTAGACACAAAAC
>JAUMHQ010000085.1:10061368-10084016 GCA_032361165.1 Enteromius paludinosus
CACCATGCTTCACTGTTGGGACTGTATTGGACAGGTGATGAGCAGTGCCTGGTTTTCTCCACACATACCGCTTAAAAAAAGGCCAAAAAGTTCTATCTTGGTCTCATCAGACCAGAGAATCTTATTTCTCCCCATCTTAGAGTCCTTCAGGTGTTTTTTAGCAAACTCCATGTGGGCTTTTATGTGTCTTGCACTGAGGAGAAGCTTCCGTCTGGCCACTCTCCCGACTGCATCTCTGGAGTTCAGCCACAGTGATATTCGGGTTCTTCTTCACCTCTCTCACCAAGGCTCTTCTCCCCGATAGCTCAGTTTGGCTGGACAGCCAGCTCTAGGAAGGGCTCTGGTAGTCCCAAATGTCTTCCATTTCAGGATTATGGAGGCCCCTGTGTTCTCAGGAAGCTTATTAAGTGCAGCAGAAAGTTTTTTGTAACCTTGGCCAGATCTGTGCCTTGCCACAATTCTGTCTCTGAGCTCTTCAGACAGTTCCTTTGACCTCATGATTCTCATGTGCTCTGACATGCATTGTGAGCTGTAAGGTCTTATATAGACAGATGTGTGGCTTTCCTAATCAAGTCCAACCAGTATAATCAAGCACAGCTGGACTCAAATGAAGATGTAGAACCATCTCAATAATGATCAGAAGAAATGGACAGCACCTGACTTAAACAGCAAAGGGCCTGAATACGTAGGACCATGTAATATTTCAGTTTTTCTTTTTTAATAAATCTGCAAAAATTTCAACAATTCTGTGTTTTTCTGTCAATATATGGGGTGCTGTGTGTACATTAATGAGGAAAAAAATTCACTTAAATGATTTTTGCAAATGGCTGCTATATGACAGAGTGAAAAATTGAAGGGGGTCTGAATACTTTCCATACCCACTGTAATTGTTTCAAAGCAGCTTTACAGAGTCAATGATGCAAACTTCAAAATAAGGCAAATCCAAATCCTGCTATAAAGCAGCTGTAACAAGACAATTATTCAACGTTATTGTTATTATTCAGTGCCAGTCAATAATCATGTTTTTTGTCAGCACCAGTCAGTTCAGTGTTGGTCACTGTGTAAAGTTCATTCATTATGAAACAAGTTATTTTCAGCTATAAGCATCTCTACTGAAGACAGTGGAATTGTTATTCAGTTTGAGTCAGGTCAATGTTTTTTTTAGTTTGGTCTGATAACAGTGTCAGTGTTACAATATTCATCAGTTTTGAACAAATCTGATTTAGCTATACAGTGGAAGACAACAGTGTAATTATTTTTTAGAACAGAGTTTGAAATCTTTAGAAATACTAATTTACCTCCAGGTCCAAATGCACCTCCAGGAACACTACCAGGTCCAAGCCCACCACCGGGTACACCTCCTGGACCAAAACCCACTCCAGGAACACCTCCTTGTCCAGCTCCAGTACCTGGTATAATCCCTGCCCCAACTGGTCTGACACCAGTGCCTGGTAATCCACCTGGAATACCTGAAGCTAATCCAGTGCCTAGGCCTAACCCAGCACCTCCACCAAGCAGACCTATAAAAATGAAATAATATTCAAGGCTGTATGCTAAGAAAAAGTTTGTATAATAAATGCTATCAATAAAACCAACATAATTTGTTTTACAGAGCAGTGTGTTGAAACACTGTATTAAAGGTTGTTTTACCATATTTACGAGCTTTCGCCTCTGCGTATCCTGTAAAGCATCAGAATATTGAATATTAAATATTACCTCAAATCTTCACTGTAAACTTTATGTTGTACAATATGATTGTATAATTTGGTACCAGTTCCAGAGCCAGGGAGTCCTCCAGCACCACCACCAGGAAGACCACCAACTCCACCACCAGGCAGTCCACCAAGTCCGCCTCCAGGTAGCCCTCCAACTCCGCCTCCAGGTAGCCCTCCAACTCCGCCTCCAGGTAGCCCTCCAACTCCGCCTCCAGGCAGTCCACCAAGTCCACCTCCGGGTAGCCCTCCAACTCCGCCTCCGGGTAGCCCTCCAACTCCGCCTCCAGGAAGACCACCAACTCCACCTCCAGGAAGACCACCAACTCCACCTCCAGGTTGTCCACCAATCCCAAGACCTCCACCTGGCAAACCTCCAGTACCTAATGTCCAATCAGGACGTCCAAGCTGAGCTACAAAGATTTATCGGTGAATATCAATGTCTTTCATTTCTTTAAGTGTCTGTTACTGTGAATTTTAATTTTTAACTATAAAAAGAGGCAAAAATTAAGTCTGGAATTTTGACGAAAGTCTTATCTTTAGGATGGAAATATAAATAAAAACCCTGTTCAGACACACCTTCCTGCAATTTTTAATGTAAAATGTAAAGTCGTACCATATTTTCTTGCTTTGGCTGCAGCATATCCTAAAATATGGCAGAATAGTAGACATCATTGTGCTGTCAATGATAATAACTTTTAAAAACAAAACACTGTAATTTTCAAGATACCTTCAGGAACAACTCCAAGGCCAGGGATTACACCAGTGCCAAGACCACCTACTCCCAAACCGGAACCAGGAAGTCGTCCAGCTCCAAGGCCACCCAAACCAGAACCAGGAAGTGCTCCAGCTCCAAGACCACCCACGCCCAAACCAGAACCAGGAAGTCCTCCAGCTCCAATGCCACCCACTCCCAAGCCAGAACCAGGAAGTACACCAGTTCCTATCCCGGATGCTGGAAAATTAGCAACCCAAAATGGATAGAAATTAAGATGAAACTCTGTTTTTATATATGCTGCATGATAAACGTAAAATCCAGAAAAAATATCATGTTTAATTTGACTTTTTAACTTATTTTTACAAGGCTAACCATTTAACATTTGATTACCTCTGATATTTATTATCGTTTTTTTTCCACAAAAAACTGTTGTCAGCCAGGTGATTTATATATAACATGAATCTAGAAGTTTTCTTACCATATTTTCGAGCTTTTGCCCCAGCTCCTAATGAGAGACAATGGATGAATGAGCTTTATGGATATTATATGACTTGAGCAAATTTCAGTGTCTTAGATATTCCTGAAACATTTCTCTATTTGAAATAAATCATAAATTTACCCCCAGGATAGGAACCAACAGCTCCCGGATATAGGACACCAGGAGTTCCACCACTAGCTCCAGGAATGACTCCAACACCTGGAACACCAGCTGCACCTGGAACACTGCCTATGCCTGGAAAACCACCTGCACCTGGTATACCACCAATGCCTGGAACACCTCCTGCACCAGGTATACCTCCAACACCAAGGCCACCACCGAGACCCGGAACACCACCAGCCCCTGCAGGGAGAATCAGCAAATTCAAGATTGTCATGTAGACATGTATTGAAATTCTTGTTCCTAAGAGAGTCTTTTTTTTCCTGCATGACTTACCGTACTTGGCAGCTTTAGCCTGAGACTTTGCAGCACTTGTACCTTAAATGTAGTAACAAAGTAAATGTCCACAAGTACTCTAAAACTCTGTAAACATATGGCAAATAACTTGATTTAAATAATGAGAAGCTTATGTTATTGGCTAACAAATATAATTTGGATAAATGGACAGAATTTTAAATGCATGCTACCTCCAGACTTTGGTGATATAAGAGGATATCCACGGAACACGCCTGGTATTTGCTGACCAAATCCTCCACGGCCTCCTGCAAGAGAAAATATAAGTGAGCTCTGTTAGAAGTAGGTTTTTGTACTTTTAATTGAAAGGGCAATTTTTTTCAGTAACTTATTTTACCATTAGCTCCAAGTGCACCTTGACCAAGCTGCCCTATAAACAACAAAATAGAAGAGAGAATCCCATAAAATATTTTAATTGCTGGACAAATCTATACATTATAAAGCTATAAACCACATAAGTCTTACCAGTTTGAGATCCTGTGGCTACACCTGGCAGAATGCCTCTACCACCATATCCTACACATAAAAACAAAAATGTAAATGCCATATCTGCTCAAATATTTAGTTACACTTTATTTTAAGGCAGGGCTGCCCAGTCCTGTTCCTGGCGATCGGTTGTCCTGCAAAGTTTAGCCACACCTCTTATCAAACACACCTGCCTTTAATTTCCAAGTGATCCTGAAGACCTTAATTAGATACTTCAGGTGTGTGTGTGTTTGATTGGAGTTGGAGCTGAACTTTGCAGGACAGTTTATCGCCAGGAGCAGGATTGGGCACCCCTGTTTTAAGGTGTCCTTGTTGAAGTGTAATAATCATATAAGTACTGAGTAAATAATAATAATGAACTTCATGTACTTACTGTATGGTTAGGTTTAGGATTAGGGTTTGGCTTAGAGTTACTTAATTAATTGCTATCATAATACTTAGTAAATGTAACATGTAACAAGGACACCTTAAAATAAAGTGTTACTGAATATTGTAGAAACAGTGGAAACTGTCAAATATTTCAGTCACCCACCTTGTCCAGGAACCATACCCCCTTGGTATAGCCCAGGAATCCCAATACCTTGATTGTTTGGAGAAAGAAAAAATAAATAAATTCTTTCTTGTCAATGATTTGATTAAAAAATATTCCAGCAAAATAAACACAGTTACCTGGCACTGGTGCCTTCCCAATCTTTCCAACTTTTCCCCCAGCACCTATCCCAGTTCCAGATCCTGGTAAGCCAGTTTGAGGGAGAAAAGGTGCTAGGAGCCATAATGATTGGAAAGTTGCAAAAGTTAAAGATTGCAAGCAACTGCAAAGAGCAGTAGCTTAACAGCTATACCCCTCAGAACCTACCTCCACCAGGCGCAACTCCTGCTCCTCCTATTCCAGTTCCAGTGCCACCAGGTCCAATTCCTACACCTCCAGGTCCAACTCCAGCTCCACCTGGACGAATTCCTGCACCACCTGGTCCAAATCCTGTGCCACCTGGTCCAAATCCTGTGCCACCTGGTCCAATTCCTACACCTCCAGGTCCAACTCCAGCTCCACCTGGACGAATTCCTGCACCACCTGGTCCAAGTCCTGCACCACCTGGTCCAATTCCTGTGCCACCTGGTCCAAGTCCTGCACCTCCTGGTCCAATTCCTGTGCCTCCTGGTCCAATTCCTACACCTCCAGGCAGAACTCCCACACCCCCAGGTCTGAATCCTGTGCCGCCTGGACCAATTCCTAAACCTCCAGGTCCAATTCCAGCATGCAATTTAAATATGTTTTTTTTTAAGTGTAATCACATTCATTTCCGCTAATATTCATATGCATAGATCTAGCTTTACCTGGTTTTGGTGGTTTTTGACCAGTTCCAGCTCCAGGATAAGTACCATATCCACTATAGCTACCTAAAGACAAATTCCATTTTTAAAGCAGCAGATAATATTCCTATACAATATAACCTCCTAAAAATTCTCTGTTAGCTAGTCATCTTTAAATGTATTACTTTTTATTGTTTATTATGTTATATCATGGCTTCAACAAAGAAAGAAAGGAAGCATATTCTTACCACCTGATGGATAGCCTGTTCCAGCACCTCCAGGTGTAAGTGGAATAGCACCTGCTCCAAGACTTCCTGTTCCAAACGCTCCTCCACCAAATCCCCCAGGCCCACCATAACCTAAATGTACATCATCTGAGGTAAATGCATTTTGAACCACTGACAATATAATGTTTTCTTACTGCTATAAGAATTAGTAGAAAATGGTGATGTTCACAAAAAAAATAATAGATTTTAATTATGCATGCACTTTCTGTATTGTAGTTGCAGAACACTTAAATTCAGGTCATACCAGGTTTCCCAGGTTTTCTGCCTGCTCCTGTGATAAGGCAAAATAGTTTTTTTTTTTATCAAAATGTGGAATCACAAAGGCAGTATTAAAATAGTCTTGTCGTGTCTACTGTTTAGAAAAAAGATGACTTACCTGGACTAAAGACACCTGGACCAACACCACCAGGGACAACGCCACCTGGTCCAACACCACCTGGGACAATGCCACCTGGTCCGACACCACCAGGAACAATGCCACCTGGTCCAACACCACCAGGGATAATGCCACCTGGTCCAACACCACCTGGTCCAATGCCACCAGGCCCTATACCTCCCGTGCTGACACCTCCTGGGCCATAACCACCAAGACCTCCATAACCTGAAAATTATATTTCAATATTTAGAGTGAGGCCACCATTAAATTTCTTAGAGAAGATGAAACACTGCATTTTACAGATTGCCTACCTATCTTGGGTGGTTTTCCTCCAACACCTAGAAGCAAGAAAGGAAAAAAAAAACGGTACTAAACAAAACTCAAAATATTAAGAATAAAGCTTTTAAATATCCATATGTACTAATTAGCATTTGTTTCAACTTTCTAACCTCTTCCAGCACCTACTGAACCAGCTCCACCAGGGCCAAACCCTCCCACACCAGTGCCCACACCTGACAAAAATAAATATAGAATTTTCTGTTGTAAGAAACATCACAATAAAAGATTAACATAAAAAGGTTGAACTTTCAAACAATGGAGTTTCTCTACCTTGTCCAGGTATTCCTGTGCCAATGCCACCAGCTCCAAGACCAACACCGAAGCCACCCGGTACTACACCTCCAAGGCCAGCACCTCCTGGCCTGAGTCCAAGGCCACCAAGACCTCCAATACCCCCATAACCTGTTTGTATGTAACAAGACCCATGCAAGTCTTAATCAAACCAATACATTGTTTGCTTAATTTAAAGAAATAGTTCCCTCAAAAATTTTAATTACCCCATAATTTACTCACTCCCATGCCATCCTAGGTGTGTATAACTTTATTCTTTCAGACGAACACAGTCGGCACAGTCACCATGTACCTGCTTTATCAAGCTTGGAAGACCCAGGATAAATTGTTCGTCTGAAAGAAGAAAGTTCTATACACCTAGGATGGCTTGGAGGTGACTGAATGATGGGGTAATTTTCATTTTTGGGTGAACTATTTCTTTAATGCATGTTGAAATTGCAAATGTATGTAAACACTTTACTCACTGCAGTTTTCTCCCACTCACCTGGTTTAGGGGGTTTGCCACCAGCACCTACAGACGAATAAAATAAGGTGAAATAAAAAGGCCTGAGATCAATCTCAGTCTAACCATTTAAATATTCTACAATCAGTAAGTTCAGTTTGTTTGCTTATTAGTAAAATTACATTCTGAGAAATATTACCTGCTCCAAGGCCTCCAGTTCCAACACCAGCACCAATTCCTCCAAGTCCGACACTTCCTGGTCCAGTTCCTATGGCACCAGTGCCACCAGGTCCTATTCCACCAGTTCCTATTCCTCCTGGCACAATGCCTCCTGGACCAACTCCTCCAGGACCAACACCTGTACCACCTGGTCTAATTCCTGGTAGACCTCCATATCCTCCTGTGTTGACACAAAGAATTTCTCATCTGATAAAGGCAATGTCTCCACCAATATTTATTATTAAATGTAATATCAACTTTTAGCATATGTTACATCGCACCTGTTTTAGGTGGCTTGACGAAAGACCCTGTGAAAAAGATCAAATTCCTTAAATCATTTTGTGCCTCAATAGCATTCCCCCTAAATAGTTAAATAAGTTAATTACAAAATGATTATTATTTCAATTACAGTTTATGGTACAATAAAGTATCATAATATGAAAAGAACATTTCATCAACCTGTTCCGAGGCCTCCGGTGCCTAATCCACCAGTACCAAGTCCTCCTGTACCAAGCCCTGCACCACCAGGACCAACTCCCCCAAGGCCTCCAGCACCCAGTCCAGCACCTTGCCCCCCAGGACCAACACCTCCAAAGCCTATTACAAGTTAGAGAATAAATTAATAAATATTAATTTAATCAAACTTAAAATGACTACTCACAAGAAATTTAGCCACTCACCTCCTGTCTTTCCTGGTTTGAAACCAGGTATTCCTCCAACACCTGGTAAGTAAATAAATAAAATGATTATATTAGATACATAGTACAATGCAAAATATAATGCACAATACAAAATTCTTTGTTAGTTGCAAATTTTTTAAAGATTACTATAACACTGACATGGAAGCTATGCATAATAATTGCACATGAAATGCTTAAGAATAAATGTAAATTATCACCAGTTCCAGGTCTGATTCCAGTTCCTGGCCCTATTCCAAGACCACCTGGACCTAATCCTGTTCCAACTCCTCCAGGACCAACACTTCCGATTCCAGCACCAAATCCTCCTCCTGGACCTGTTCCAGCACCAAGTCCAGCTCCAGTTCCAAGACCACCCCCTAATCCAGTTCCAGCTCCTCCCCCTGCACCAGCTGGTATGTAGATTCCTGAGAGAGAAAGTGAACATGAAATAAATTCCTTTATTAATGTTCATGATAGCACGCCAGGTATAGAAATAAGGAAGTATTTTGTTGTATGTTTTTATTAGAGGAGAATAAAGTTAATATCTTCTAAAACGTTATTACACTGAACATAGAATAGATATAGTAGATATTACCACATTTCTATGAACATCACTGTTTGCACTGCAAACCCATATTTCATTTGACAACGATGCATATTAGGATCTAACTCCTGCAACACATTACCAGTTTATGAGAACCATTCTTGTCCTTTATTCAGTGATGATGCCACATACCCAAGGGTTCAAACTAATCTTGTATCTAGTCTTTCATGTGTAGCCTCAAACAGCACCGAATGCATTACCACAAGAATTTCCCTATCCTCCTGCCTCGCTGTTTAAGGTTTGGAGGCATAGGGGAACAAAGAAGGGATGTGATTCAGATGAAGAACAACATCCTATACACGACCTCCTCCAAGAGCTTAGAACTAAAAAGCTGAAGTCCTCTGATCTACAAACCCACTGGGAAATGCTTGTAGGTTGTTTGTATATGATGCAATGATCTGGATTAGAATTTCTCAGATCATTCCTTCTACATGAATAAAAGATGGCAAGTGGAAACCATTTCCATAAACATAAACAGTGACTTCAAATCCCTAAAAGAATTTAACATATTTTAATCAAAATCCATCAGGTTTTATGGAGTACTATTTGTGATTGTATCAAATTAAACTTAACAATTAAATTAATTATCTGATATTTCACTGATATGAAATCATGACTCACTGATATTTATTTGTACCCAATAATAAAAAAGAAGCAAAAAAACAAAGTAATAAAAAAAAATGTTATCTCAGCTCATTTTTAATGCACAGCTTGTAACTTTACTAAACTACAAATTAGCTATGTTTCCTCGCCATCATGTATTTTTTAAATATAAAAATGTTAACATTTAGCAGGAACAAGCCCTGGGTCAAATTTTCACTGACACAGATCATCCTGCAACGATCCTGCAAAACACTCAGTACAGCATTTTTAATTAAACTTTCTTACTTTTTATAGTCCACCCTTTACCTGAAACTAGAACATTCAGTACACAGACAACAAAGGACAACCTAAGTGCATCCACTGTTAGCAACGTGCAACTACGTTTAAAAGAGTGTGATGCTATTGCCTAAACTGCAGTACACCTGTAATGCAAAATGACAGAAAAAGCCAAGTGAGTTTGGAAAGACCTTACCTCCTTGAAGGGAGGGTTTACACAGAACCAGCAGGAGAAATCCATGCAAGAGCAGAGGTACCTTACTCCAGGCCATCCTGCTCTGTAATATCCCTCTCCACTCCCAAACTGTGGGTTTTATCCCCCAAAAGCAAATCACTGCACACCCATGTCTTGAACAAGAAGGATAAGGGGTGGGGGGTCAGTATGAAAGAGAGAGAAAAAAAAGGATGGAGGAACACTACGTAATTAGGGAAACTAGCACACTTGGGTCTTGTACATTATGTTTTTTTTCTGTTTTCTCTAACCGCACCCATAGCCCCCCTAAATGACTGGTGCTAGTGCAGTTATTTGGGCCACCTCTGCCAACATGAGTCAAAGCATTGGCCAAAAAATAAAGACAGATATTTGAGAATAGGGGGAGAAAGAAAATCTCTCTCGCTCTCTTAACATCTACCTCACCAAGAGAAACATCTGCCAGATATTCTCATGGAGAGTATTTCCTTTTTATCCAATCAAGAGCAGCAAGAAATCACTCCAGATAAGGTTATTACATGATATATTGTTTCCAGCTACGGGGGTGTAAGTAACATTTAAGGACCGGACCCATCATTCAGTCATTCAAATAGGAAGATTGCTCACCTCTGAGGTTTAAAGTCATTTGGCTGGGCTCCAGGGATCACTCTATTGTTATTAACTTATGAGTCCCAGAGGAACACATGAAATCATGTATGTGATGGAATAACACTGAATGGGTGTGTGTTGGAACACATTATTGAAGGTTGACAACACAGATTTTAATAACCCCTCTAGCCCCAAAGCCTTTACATCCAACTGGGATGCTGACGGCCAAATCATGAAGACTTTTGAAATAATGGTGCATCCTGAACGGTCCAATGTGACCTCTGAGAATGGAGGCTTACAATAGGGACCTTGGCCTTTTCATAGTTAAGTTGTTTCTCTCCTTAATAGGCAATAAATTGTAATGTACTTCAAACTTCAAACAGTCTTTTAGGCTGAATGACGTCCAGAAGATCTGACAATAGGAGCGTGAGTCACACATTACTCTAAAGCTGCTGTAAGTATCATCATTCACTAGCTTAAAATGTTCCTCTATCTTGACAGTCATTTGTTATATTTAATGGCATTTTTTCCACGTTTTATTAAATTTTTCCTATCACTCTATAGAGCCCTTTACGCATGTTGTAATACCTCCTCTACATAGCTGCCTGTTGGATTCTTGCATATACATACATTCTGGCAGTTTGTGTCAAAATTTTGTAAAGAAACCAAGGGGGTTTTCTGGAAAGGTACCATATCCCCCTCCTCACCCCTTGCAGAGTTTTAAACCCAGATTGTCTAGCACTCCTTGTTTGGTCTGGAGGAGTTTTGCCAAAAAGTCTGCGTTCAAGCACTAGTTGTGTTTCAGGCTATTGGCAAAGAATAAGATTAGGTCATTCCTCTACTGATAGACGCTTTTTTTATTTAAATGTAAAACCATGTACATGTGTATACCTTTTGTGTGTTTGTGTTTGTGTGTGTGTACAGAGGTTGAGAGGGGAATTGTTGGCAAGAAGCATATCTCAGTAATTAAAAATAAATACTGAATGGATGGTCTTTACTTTCCAAGCCATGAAAGTAAGCACCATTCACGTCCATAACTGTGCAATAATCCAGTGGAGAAAGCATCGACAGCTAAGCATTTAAAGACACCTGCTAGTTGTAAAAAGATATGATAATGAGTCTATCTATAAATTTAGTTTTCATTATATGTAGGATCAGATTTTTACTCTTTCTGAAAAAGTGCAGTACAGGCCAAAAGGTTGGACACACCTTCTCATTCAATTTGTTTTCTTTTTTTTCATGATCATTTACACTGGTAGATTCTCACTGAAGTTATCAAAACTATGAATGAACACATGTGGAGTTATGTACTTAACAAAAAAAGGTGAAATAACTGAAATTCTCTCTATGAGCTTGAAGAGGAGGTAGTCACCTGAAATGGTCTTCACTTCACAGGTGTGCCTTATCAGGGTTAATTAGTGCAATTTCTTGCTTTATCAATGGGGTTGGGACCATCAGTTGTGTTGTGCAGAAGTCAGGTTACAACACAGCCGACAGTTCATAAGAAATGAAGGTCAGTCAGTCCGGAAAATTGCAAAAACTTTAATTGTGTACCCATGTGAGATCTTTGGTTCCAACCACTGTATGTTTGTGAAACGCAGAAAAGGTGAACGGATGGATTCCACATGCCTGGTTCCCCGCTGTGAAGCTTGGAGGAGGAGGTGTGATGGTGTGGGGGTGTTTTGCTGGTGACACTGTTGGGGATTTATTCAAAATTGAAGGCACACTGAACCAGCATGGCTACCACAGCATCCTGCAGCGACATGCCATCCCATCCGGTTTGCGTTTAGTTGGACGATCATTTATTTTTCAACAGGACAATGACCCCAAACACACGTCCAGGCTGTGTAAGGGCTATTTGACCAAGAAGGAGAGTGATGGAGTGCTGCGGCAGATGATCTGTCCTCCACAGTCACCGGACCTGAACCCAATCGAGATGGTTTGGGGTGAGCTGGACCGCAGAGTGAAGGCAAAGGGGTCAACAAGTGCTTAACACCTCTGGGAACTCCTTCAAGTCTGTTAGAAAACCATTTCAGGTGACTACCTCATCGAGAGAATGTCAAGTGTGTGCAAAGCAGTAATCAGAGCAAAGGGTGGCTATTTTGAAGAAACTAGAATATAAAAGATTTTTTCTGTTATTTCATAGCTCCACGTGTGTTCATTCATAGTTTTGATGCCTTCAGTGAGAATCTTCAAATGTAAATGATCATGAAAATAAAGAAAACACATTGAATGAGAAGGTGTGTCCAAACTTTTGGCCTGTACTGTAAGTGGTGTTTTCCTGTGCAAAGCTTAATTATTTTTTATTTTGTTGCTGTGAGTTTTTTAAAGCTAGGTATTCTGAAAAGGGGTATGTGGTTGCTAGGGTATTGCTATTCAGTTACTAGGCTTTAGGTCATTCGGAGATGGAGTTGCTATTTGGTTCCTAGAGGCACCTTCTAGAGTATTATGGGTGGTTGTGTGGTAGTTGGTAGAGTGTTGTTTACTGGTCAAAAGTAAAAAAAAAAAGCAGTCAAGGTCTAAATAATGACACACTATGCACTTATACAATTACCTCTACGTGTTGATGATTAATTTTATAAGCTTATTTTGCCGTCCAGCATCGTCAAAATGGATTTTGCGACTGTTGAGAACATGAAGTGTCCAATATTCCGCACTTACATTTTTCATCATTCAGTTATATGAAGTGTACGTTTTCTTGTTGAAATTCACACTGCTTCAGCTTCTATTATATTGTAATCCCCTATTCTCTACTCTAATGTAGGGCTCTTTTTTGTTTTTGTTTTACGGTCCACCTGGAACAAATTATTGTAAGTCTGAAGGCTTAAAAAAAGTACCAGCACACATTTAATCTTCACAATTTTGAGCTGTTACTCATGTTCATAGCATGAATAGTTTAATTATTAGAGTATTGCATTTCTTTGAATATAAAACTAGTAGTGATGGTTGCGCAAAGCAATACTAAACAGGATGAGAGGCAATCCCTTCTGTCTTTTATGAAAGGTTTTCCATATTAACACAATGTGAACACGATATCCAACATGCAGACAGTTTTAAAACAAGCTGAATGCTATGTTTGGCATGGGTGAAAAGCGATAAGCCTGCTATCTGCTGACCCACTTACACTCTGATTCAGGGGCTGACCGCTGATTCAGCCAAATGTCAAAAGTGTTTTTTTTTGTTTTTAGAGAGAGAAAGAGAGAGAGAGGTGGTGGATATACAGTGGAATAGGGTGTTTTCTCTTTCCGTAATTGGACAGAAAGTGTTTTACTGCCTTTCACAAAGCATGGTTGAAATGGTTTTACATGGTTTTTAATAGGGTAACATAGTTATGTGGTGAAACACGCATAAAGAACAAGAGAAAAAAATAAGATAGATGTCTCTCCTAAGCTGATAAAGCAATTTGAAGAAAAACTTGAGAACACGCTGTTCATTGATAAGGCATGATCTAATACAAACACATGAAGACTTGGCATGCGATTTGTTTTGCAGTGGATCTCTGTGCTAAAAACTCTATCAAGTAATACGGATATCTCCAATGCCACACCGCCTGCAGTTTCTTTGTCTTCTAACAGCTGCTTATGACTGTGCATTGTAAATTCTACCACCCTCTTGTCTGCATAAAACAGATATGCACACAATCCCAGAGCGGTGTTTCCAGTGCCAGTGCAGAGAGGCATATCGCAGTTATGAATACAGCTGTTGACTGAAAAGTGCCTGTTTTCAGTTTACCTAACGTCTACCTTGCGTTTACCTAATGTCTGCTGTCTATATAAGGGCCGGCACTGTGGCAAGCTCAGGGAGACTGCCTCAGCTTTTGAAGCAAGGAGGGGTATCAGAATAGGGTTCCAAGGGTCCTTCAGATAAGCTGGCACTGCTGCTGAGATTTCTCAGCTCATTTCTCTTGTTTTATTGCAGTCTGGGCTATACAAAAGATGTGGTGGGCCTGAATATTTAAACAAACGAGGGTTCAAGCAGGTGGAAAGAATAGGAAAACTATGCTTTAATTGCCATTAATACTAAATACAAGATATGGCAATGCCTTGGATTCTTTTCTGTGTTTATGAATATTATTTGTTAAAAGATTAAAAAAAACAAACCCTAAGCTAAAGATGTGATTTGCTTGCTACAACATGGTTCAACACCAAGGGTTTTGACCATTGTAAGTGTAATAGGCTATAATAAGTATAAAGTGCCTATAATGTATAGTTGTCACGTCTGCGACTGCCACTGATCCTAGGTCAGACTCATTTCCACGTTCTCAGTCTCCTGAGTTTTAATTGACAGCACCTGATGGCAATCAGCACCTATCTTTAAAAGCCTCACCACTCTACAGCTTCTCTGTCGGAGATCGAGGTAACTTACATGCCTCTTTGTTCTGATATCACAGCTCTTAATTCTCACCTTTATGTCACAGAATATCCTGAGATCCAAAGACTAAGAGAAGCTTTGAACACACTCACCTGCACCGAGCACGCTACTACCAAAGGCTGAAAAGTATCGTAAGAGTATTGACTGTGTCTTTTACTCACCTGAATACTTACCAGACGTTACTTACCTGTACTGTGAGTCCCAAGAACGCCGTTTTACTGGATGGTCTGCAGAATCCTGCTTTTATCCTTGCACACTGATCGGAAGCTCCTCCACTCACCTGAATGCTTGTAGCGCTCTATAGTCAAACCACTCAGGAGTTCTGGAGATCGTCAGCGCACTTTATGTTATTTCCACCCTTACCTTCTTCAGTTATTCCTTCACCTTTTTATGGACAATAAACATTGAATGGTTGACTCTCAATCTGGTTTCGTTGTCCTTAAACAGAACGTTACAGAATCTCCAGTACACCAGTCCACAAACACAACATGGAGGGACGTGAGGGAATGTCGGAATTTCAAGCAATTCTCCAGGCTGTGGAGCAAGTAAAGTGTCAACCACCTGCAGTCAGCCCGATCTATCATCCACCACTATATTCAGATGAAAGTGTGTCTTGCAATGGTTTTATAATTCAACGCTCACTGTTCTTTGAGGTGCAACCGCAGCAGTTTCCCAATGACCGAAGCAAAATTGCTTTCATCACCACATTGCTGACTGGAAGAGCACTACAGTGGGCAGAAGCCCTGTGGTCAGGTGAAAGTGAACATTTATCGTCTCTGGATAATTTTATTCGACAATTCAAATTCAATTCAATTTTTCGGACACTCACTCTCTTCCCTCTCAGTGCAAGATCAACTTCTTCAGCTCAAACAAGGAAAAGCTCTTATCTATGAGTATATTCTGCGTTTCCAAACCCTTGCACTAACCAGTGCCTGGAACGAGCCTGCATTATTAGCTGTGTTTCGCCGAGGTCTTCCCTCCGAAATCCGTACCCAGATGGCCATATACGATGACAATGTGGGACTAGAAGCCTTTCTCAAAAAAGCTGCTAATGTTTCATCTCACCTTAACACTTCCTTTGTAGAAATGTATCACGACAAATTAATCTTCCACGGATTAAACCATGCAAATAGACTCTTACCATCAACCTGAAGCAGAGAAAACAAGAAGGCGTAGAGAAAGATGTTGCATGTATTGTGGAGAACCTACTCATTTTGTCAAAAACTGTCCAGTTCAATCTCCTCAAAGTGCGGTGAGTGTGGCTTTTATTGATCGTCCTATTCATAATATTCCCTTGATAAATGCCATGATTACCCATAACTCCAAAGTGTTTGCAGAACAGGCTCTGGTGGACTCCGGCTCTGCTGGTAATTTCATTTCCACACGATGTCTTACATCCATGGAAATTCCTCAGCAAAAAAAACCTGTCACTTACCGAGTCACCACCATTCAGGGCACCCTGCTCGACTGCAAACCTATTAACATGTGTACTCCACAGGTTACTCTCCAAATTGGCTGTCTTCACTCAGAAAAGATCAGATTCCTGGTTTTACGAAATGCTACGATTGACCTCATCTTAGGTAGACCTTGGCTCTCACTTCACAACCCCACTGTCAACTAGTCTTCGGGTGAGATTATGAAATGGAGCCCTAAATGTAAAGATGAGTGTTTAAAACCATGTGTGAAACCCTCTCTTCCAGAACTAAGGTGCTGCTCAACCACCATCGAAAAAACTTGAACCGACTCATGTTACACCCATACCATGAGAGTATCAATCCTTCCAAGATGTCTTCAGCAAACAAGCAGCCACTCAGCTACCCCCACATCTTCATTGGGATTGTGCAATTGATCTAGTACCGGGTGCCAAACTCCCCAAGGGTCGAATTTATCCATTGTCACTAACAGAACAACAAGCTATGCAAGAATATGTGAAGGAAGCTCTTAATCAAGGTTTCATTCGACCCTCAGTCTCTCCTGCAGCCTCCAGTTTCTTCTTTGTGGGTAAGAAGAACGGAGGTTTAAGACCATGTATAGACTATAAAGTGCTCAACAGTCATACTGTAAAATTTGCTTATCCCTTACCTTTGGTACCTGCTACCTTAGAAGAACTCCGTCAAGCCAAAGTCTTTAGTAAATTTGATCTTCGCAGTGCATATAATTTGATTTGTATCCGACGTGGGGACAAATGCAAGACAGCCTTTGTGACACCTAGTGGGCACTATGAATATAGGGTTATGCCGTATGGCCTTGCCAACTCACCCTCGATTTTCCAGAATTTTATGAATTAGATTCTACGGGACATGTTACATAAATTCGTCATTGTATATATTGACGAAATACTTGTCTATTCCCCAGATCTGCCCACTCACCGAAACCATATTCGTCAGGTGCTCCAAATACTGCGTGAACACACCCTATACCTTAAAGCAGAGAAATGTGAGTTCCAACAATCACAAATCCGCTTCTTGGGATATGTTATCTCACCCACAGGTATAGCTATGAAGGAAAGGAAAGTGGAGGCAGTACAACAATGACCTATACCCACCACAACCAAAGCTCTCCAGAGGTTTCTTGGTTTTGCCAATTTTTAACGTAGATTTATCCTTGGATATAGTCAAGTCACTGCTCCTCTTACCTCCTTACTACATGGAGTTAAAAAGACTATCTGTTGGACCCCTGAAGCTGATCAAGCCTTCTCAGACCTTAAACGAGCCTTCTGCTCTGCCCCTATTCTTCGCCACCCAGACCCACAACGTCAATTCATTGTAGAAGTGGACGCCGCCACACTTGGAGTTGGTGCTACGTTATCATAATACACGGTTAACCTCCAGTGCTCCACCCTTGTGCCTACTTCACCAAGAAGTTGACCACTGCAGAACAGAATTATGATGTGGGGAACCGAGAACTCCTGGCAATAAAATTGGCGTTAGAAGAGTGGAGACATTGGCTTGAAGGCTCCCTGCATCCCTTTGAAGTCATCACTGATCATAAGAACCTTCAATACCTCAGAGAGGCCAAACGATTGAATCTTCTGACACTTCGGATTGCCCGAGGATATTGTATCAGATCGGGGTATCCAATTCACATCCAGAGTCTGGAAGGAGTACTTCCGTCTGCTTGGAGTTACCGTCAGTCTGTCCTCTGGCGATCAGTAATGGCCAAGCTGAAAGAAAGATCCAAGAGATTTCTCGATATCTTCGTGTTTATTGTCACGATCACCAGGAAGAAGTCAGTTCCTTCCATGGGCTGTATATGCCCAAAACTCCTTGCGGCAAGAATCCACAGGTCTCACCCCATTCCAATGTGTGTTAGGCTATCAGCCTCCATTGTTCCCCTGGTCAGAAGAGCCCACTCAATTACCTGCATTAGATCACTGGTTCAGAGAGAGTGAACGGGTTTGGGATTCTGCCCATGTCCAATTACAGCGAGCTATCCGCAGACACAAGAGCAATGCAGATACCCGTCGTCTCTCAACTCCCCAGTACCAACCAGGTGAAAGAGTTTGGCTATCCACCCGTGACATCAAATTATGACTGCCCTGTAAGAAATTAAGCCCAAAGTACATTGGTCCATTCCCCATCGTCCGTCAGGTCAATTAAGTTAAGAACTGCAACTACCACCCCGGTATTGTATACACCCTACATTTCATGTTTCATTATTAAAAAATATACTGACCCTTTACTTCCTCCAGCCCCAGTCCAGCCTCAGACACCACCACCACCAGAAATTGATCCATCTGAAACGATATATCAGGTAAATGAAATACTTGATTCCAGGCGAAGAGGGGGTCGCTTACAATATCTCATTGACTGGGAAGGGTATGGACCTGGAGAGAGGTGCTGGGTTGATAGAGAGGATTTTCTGGATGAACGTCTTACCAAGGACTTCCATCCTTCTCATCCGGATCGCCCAGCTCCACGGGGACGAGGAAGACCACGACACCAAGTGAGAGCATCGGGAGATGCTCGTAGAGAGGCGGGTGATGTTACGTTTGCAACTGCCACTGATCCTAGGTCAGACTCGTTTCCACGTTCTCAGTCTCCTGAGTTTTAATTGACAGCACCTGATGGCAATCAGCACCTATGTTTAAATGCCTCACTACTCTACAGCTTCTCTGTCGGAGATCGAGGTAACTTACATGCCTCTTTGTTCTGATATCACAGCTCTTAATTCTCACCTTTATGTCACAGAATATCCTGAGATCCAAAGACTAAGAGAAGCTTTGAACACACTCACCTGCACCGAGCACGCTACTACCAAAGGCTGAAAAGTATCGTAAGAGTATTGACTGTGTCTTTTACTCACCTGAATACTTACCAGACGTTACTTACCTGTACTGTGAGTCCCAAGAACGCCGTTTTACTGGATGGTCTGCAGAATCCTGCTTTTATCCTTGCACACTGATCGGAAGCTCCTCCACTCACCTGAATTCCTGCTGCGCTCTATAGTCAAACCACTCAGGAGTTCACTCGAGGAACAAAGATAAGTTTACCCCAGTGACTTACCTGTTTCCCTTCACCTGTTTCCCTTCACTGTGTCCAGGCGTCAAGAGGAAACCTACGCAGAACAAAGAAAGGAGACATTCAGTAAAGGACTGGCCTTACTCACAGCGCTGCATATTCCCTAGCACGAGAGTCACACAAAGAAGCGATCCGGAGATCGTCAGCGCACTTGTTGTTTTGTTATGTTATTTCCCCCCCTACCTTCTTCAGTTATTCCTTCATCTTTTTATGGACAATAAACATTGAATGGTTGACTCTCAATCTGGTTTTGTTGTCCTTAAACAGAACGTTACAATAGTTCAAGTTATAATTTATAATTAGAAATAATTTAAGTCAAAAGCTGAATTTAAATTGTTTCAGATTGTCTTTAAAATTTAGTTTTGCTTTTTGAAAATTTCAATTTTAATAATATGTCTGTAATGCCTGATAAAACAGCGTTTTGTGAGCACAGTGCTGCTTTGTCTATAGCGTTACTGGGGAAACAGATATTTTACCGCTTCAAAAGGAGCACCTAGTGGCAAAGAATGAATTTACATTTTCATTCAGACCAACAGAAACACCCAACAACTAGGTGGGCAATATGCTAATATTTCATGTTGATGTCATTAGGATTAGTTTTAAAAACAACTAATTTCAGTGATTCAGAGTCAACTCTTTACACAGTGCACTTTCAGATTTAAAACTTTGCATACATTTTTATTCACTTAAAGCTGTATTACACTGCATGAAACATAATTTTTGCACTTTAATTAATATTACACCAAAAGATGAAGAAACTAAATCAGTTTAACATCAGCGTAAAAATCACAAGATGACGTCCCAAAATGAATACTTCATGTTTGTGCATTTTACAGGGAGACTGCTGGGAATTCTTTGAAGGCCGATTCCCAGTGATGTGATCATTTTGCTATTGGTTATGGCAGCAATAACACCAGAGCAAGCTAACAGTATACTGTCCAGGATTTAACCTGGTGACAGGAATAGTGTGAGAACTCGACTGGACATCATTTGATTGATTTAGACTGAGTAAACACACACTGTGATTTTTATGAGGTAAAGTCTGCTCCACTATTGACTTCACAGCAATGCGTGTGTAAAGGAATAAAACATAGAACTGGCCAAATGTTAGGCAAACAAAAGCAATCTATAATGTGCAATATATTTCTGGCATATATGATCTGATATCTTGAGAGGTGTATAAATGGAGGTCAGACACTTGTTGAACAAGGGTCATTGCTAAGAACATAATTTTCTGAAATGACAACACAAAAATTCCTGTGACACAGCTTTAAAAACAATGCTGAAGTGTCTGACGTCACATGAGTTATGCCGCATGATGTCGCCTGCCTTGTCAAGTCCTCTTCCCATGAATCAATGTACTGGGCTGGCTGTGATTCAGGAGGCTGAAAACAATAAAACAACAATAACTGTGTCTTAAGAAAACTATTTAAAGGAGTGCAGTGCAAGGGTTTCATTAATCAAAAGTCAAGGAGCAAAGGACCAAAAAGGATTGTGGGAAAGCAAGGCTTACCCCGAAATCTTCATGTTCCTATTGGTTTTCTTAGGAAACTAGTTTGGGTTAGACTTTATTTTAAGGTGTCCTTGTCACAATGTAATTATACATTTAAGTACTGAGTAATATTAATTAACTACATGTTATTATGATATGGTTATGGTTAGGGTGCAGCAGGTGCAATGATATTACACAGCGACTGAGATTGCTGGGGTCTATTTTCAGGTGCTACATAATATCATTGTGCCTGATGCAGCCATGATACGGCAGCAAAGTTCCTTTATTATTATGCTGGAAAGAGAGTATATAGTTCCTAGTCATATCAGGATAGAAAATCACAACTTTCCGTTTACGTCAGTCTTAGTACACAATAGAACTGTCAGGCTTTGAATAGGAAACATTTTAAAACTCATTGGTCATTTTTGAGTGTAACGCTAACGGTCTAATCAGATTCAATGATCTATGCTAAGCTACAGCTAAAAGTGCTACCGCCAGAATTTGAGATTGGCTGAATGGTTTTAAAAACTCAACTGTTTAACTCTAGGGGAATTGGGAAATGAGTCTATTTTTTTTTTAAGTGTCATGTTCCTTTAAAATATAGTGTTACCCTAGTTTGAATTACATCCAATGTCCTTCAGAGGATTTTATTCTATTCTGATCCGAAATGTTTTCCCTTTTTTGGTTGACCATGATGCTAAACAATGGGGTGATCCCGTGTCTCGAACAGCTGCTTTTTTCCGCCTGACAAGAACAATAATTTATGTAAAAGCAGATTTCTATTCATGACAGCTGAATTGTTCGGGTTCTGTAAGTAACTAAATCCAGAACTCATTTTAGGGTTAAGCAGTAACGCTGACCCCCAACATAAACAAATAGATTCACCAACAGTAGGAAATAAGATGTGCCAACGTTCTGGCGTAATTTAGGAACATTCCTTCACCTCATTGGATTGCAGTTTTACATTACACATCCCTAAAGATGGCTGAGGTAAGAACATGATTTCAGGTCTGCTGCAAATGAGGTTTTACTTTTGGCAGAAAGAGCAAGAGACAGGAAATATGGCAGGGTGACTTAAGCATGGTGTGATCCTACCAGGAGCTGAAGTGGGCAGCAAAAAATAGGAACAACAGTTGTTGAGAAACTACAGACTGCATATACAATCATTCAGAAAGTATAAAAGTAAAAAAACAGAAAAAGAAAGAAAAAATCACATGCAAAAATGCATTTCTTCTCTCCAAGTTAAATGAGGTATCATGTGTCCATAACAGTTTAAACTGTTTAAAAATTTGATCTAGTTATTGCCAAAAGATATCGAAACTTAATAATATAAATGACAAACTATTTTTTTCCCACACTGATAAAAGAACTCGAAAGTATGACGAAGTTTTAGTGCCCCCCCAAGAAAAAATATAAAAAATTAATCTAAAACTACGAAGTCGTAAAATTACGAGATTGAAAGGTGAAATTACAAGAATGAAGTCGTAATATTACGAGAATAAAAGTCGAAATACTACAAGAATAAAGTCAAAACTACGAGATTAAAGTAAAATATAAAAAAATAAGTCGAAATACAGTATTTAGTGCGCTTGTAAATGACCCGGATTGAGAGAAGGCCACCCGATATAGGCATATTTGAATAATGTTGCGTCCGAGTGGCCGCTTGATGTTACTGGGATGAGATCTAAAAACATGATATTCATTAAAGCGCTGAACTTTTGATCTAATAAAAATAATATTAATAATAATGAGCTGTTTTATTACAAAAGAAACAAAGCAGAACATTATTGTGATTGCTGGGTGTCTGGCATGCAACAAATGATGAATATATAATACACCGATCTCTTCAGTAAAGAGATTGAACAACACATTACTGTAAGACACCATTTGTGTCTCGCTACAAAACTAAAAGCTGAGACTTTGTTATAAAATTATTAAAGGGACTAATCTTATTGCTATTGGGTGGCGCACTATATCGAATCCAATGGAAGACATTAAATATTACTTCAAGGAATATTGTCCCGCGAATATTACACATTATATAATTCCTGCTAACAATCCCACATAAATGTCTTCGTAGTTTATTAAAAAGGGTTATACTACGGGGCCGTTGAATGCTTGAATCTGATTGGCTGACGAACGTTCTGAGGTGTGCAATTATTTTCAGGGA
>JAUMHQ010000085.1:10123147-10145868 GCA_032361165.1 Enteromius paludinosus
ACTACCAGACTGCCACGGTTAAAGTTAAAAATCTTCGTTTGTGTTCTGCTGAGGAAACAAAGTCACCTACATCTTGGTTGCGCTGGGGGTAAGTAAACAAACATACAATTTTCATTTTTGGGTGAACTATCCCTTTAAGTCAAGTTATTTTTTTTTTTATGAACTGACTCCGTAAAACAAATTCAATTTGTCCACTGGCTGGTATGTAGGTCCCACTGGCAGACTAATAAAGGAAGAGTACAGCCACGACTGCATTCAGATGGATGTTCCTCCAGGCTTGCCTCCTCAGCAGGACCACCAGGGGGTGATGAAACTCCCTCCTCCGGACCACTATGGCCAGCCACTGCCTCCTCTTCAGATGCCTTCAGAACCCAGCCGCCCGCCCCCACCTGTCACCCTTTACTCCAACATGCCCCTCTCCCCCACCGGTAAGCGCTGACCCTGACCACACCAGACTCACAGAGGTGGAATCATAGCATCATCTTCTAAACTCTTTTGTTTCAGCTTCAGGCCCTATGATGCCGATGCAGGGAGGTCACGGTGAAGGCTTACTTCAGATTGCGTCTCCTCAGGGTCAAGTCATGGCCCCTACACCTCCCCCCTCCACCCCTACACACGGACCCCCACAGACTCCGGTCCCACCCCAGCCTCCACCCAACCAGAACGGCTACAACAGCTCCAAACACTCCCAGACACAAGGCTCCTTTCACAGTGAGTATAACACCATGGCCTAATCATTCACAACGCGACTAGTAATGAAAACTGTTTGAGTCAAAGTTGCCCCTATTATAGGTAGTGAAAGGCCAGTAGTACCATTTTTACATGTACATAATGTTCTGATTAAGTTTATAATAACAATAAATGATGCATAATTACAAGATAGTAAGCCTAAAGTGCCTGATAAACTTCAAACAAAATCCACCCAAAACAAACTTTCAAAATGGTTTGCCAAAGCGAACTGTTCAGATTCAGCACCTTCGTACTACCGTACCATACTACCGTTGGTCCATGACGATTACACCATAATAGGTATCTTTAGGTAAAGTTGTTCTCCTGATGAAATAAGATGCTGACACTGTTCAGGTTTAAAACTGCAGATTGCTTTTAAGCAATATATTGAATAAAGTGCCATGTAAATACATATGAAGGCCTTGATTTTACAGGAATGCTATTTGCAGAGCTCATGCAAACATACCCATGTTGCTATGATCAGATGTTTTTTTAAAGATATGCTTGCTGTTTTCTGTATTTTCGCTGCTTTGAAAAGTTGCTCTTATCCGAATATTCATAAAGTGTATCCTGAATCTGCATTTTCAGTTAGCCCATCTGCTGTTTTTGTTCAGACCAGTGCAAAAAATGACCTACATGCAGCTTATCGGCTTATTATTACGATTATCGTTATCGTTATTTGACTTATAGCGCAGAAAGAAAAAAAAAAAAATCGACATTAATCTTTCACAAAGTTGGGTTGGGAGCTGGGTCTATACCACGTAAGCTATGATGACTTTCGCCGGTTTCACACTGCACGCGTAAGCAGCGCGTAATAAAGTACGCTGGCAATGACATAAATCAAAGCACATGGCACACAGTGTTCGGAGAAGAACGCTGGAAAAAACGACAGGCATAAGATGCTTGTTTATAGCCTCCTGCAGTAGCCGCGGTTCAGCTACGCGTGACTAATGCTGCCAGTGTAAAAACACAATAGTCGCGCGCTGCTCCTGCTCTGCTTACATGCTGCTGACGAGTGCAGTGTAAAACCGGTGTTACACCTTGACGTTTTAGCTCGGATGTATACCTAGCCGAATTGCACTTTAGCTCAATTCGGACTGGACTAGTTTTTTAAACAACTGTACGTGTGAGCTTCGATTCTTATCACCTGTCGTCCGTGATTTTCATGTACCATTTCAGACGGGACTAACACCTCTGTGTTTATTACAGAGGTGAGAGGGTCTGTTTTGTACATTTGGGCGTCACAGAGATCACGCTCTGTATGCGTGCATTGCTATTTAATGAATGTGAGTAATTTTACCTGATACTGATATTACAATAGCCAGTCTTAACAGTTAACGTGATCTGGCTCTTTATTTGTATTTATTTATCGATTTATTTTTCTTATATAAAAATATATTAAACGTGCATGTGGTAAGTGGATCTTTTAGCATACTTTTAGTCATTATTTAGGTGGCACACATATTCTGAATCCCTTTGGCAGAAATCAAATGAGCCATTTTAATCTAGATTAATCTAGATGAAAAAAATAATCTATGCCCACCCCTAATAATATATATATATACACTCAACGAAAGGATTATTAGGAACACCATACTAATGTTTGACCCCCTTTCGCATTCAGAACTGCGTTAATTCTTCGTGGCATTGATTCAACAAGGTGCTGAAAGCATGCTTTAGAAATGTTGGCCCATATTGATAGGATAGCATCTTGCAGTTGATGGAGATTTGTGGGATGCACATCCAGGGCACGAAGCTCCCGTTCCCAGTATCCTGCTGGAAGTAGCCATCAGAGAATGGGTACAACGGATGGACATGGTCAGAAACAATGCTCAGGTAGCCAGTGGCATTTAAACGATGCCCAATTGGCACTAAGGGGCCTAAAGTGTGCCAAGAAAACATCCCCAACACCATTACACCACCACCACCAGCAGCCTGCACAGTGGGAACAGGGCATGATGGATCCATGTTCTCATTCTGTTAACGCCAAATTCTGACTCTACCATTGAATGTCTCAACAGAAATCGGGACTCATCAGACAAGGAAACATTTTTCCGGTCTTCAACTGTCCAATTTTGGTGAGCTCGTGCAAATTGTAGCCTCTTTATCATATTTGTAGTGGAGATGAGTGGTACCCGGTGGGGTCTTCTGCTGTTGTGAGTGTCACAAATGCTTTGCTGCATACCTCGGTTGTAACGAGTGCTTATTTCAGTCAAAGTTGCTCTACTATCAGCTTGAATCAGTCGGCCCATTCTCCTCTGACCTCTAGCATCAACAAGGCATTTTGGCCCACAGGACTGCCACATACTGGATGTTTTTCCCCTTTTAACACCATTCTTTGTAAACCCTAGAAATGGTTGTGCGTGAAAATCCCAGTAACTGAGCAGATACATACTCAGACTGGCCCGTCTGGCACCAACAACTATGGCACGCTCAAAATTGCTTAAATCACCTTTCTTTCCCATTCTGACATTCAGTTAGGAGTTCAAGAGATTGTCTTGACCAGGACCACACTCCTAAATGCATTGAAGCAACTGTCATGTGATTGGTTGATTAGATAATTGCATTAATGAGAAATTGAACAGGTGTTCCTAATAATCCTTTAGGTGTGTGTAAGATTACTGATCTCATGTGTAGCTTGTTTCTTTTTATTTACTTTTATTATTTACATTTTTTTTGTAAATGTCCTAGTTGGGGTACAGTAGGTGCATTTAAGATAAATGTTCAAGTTATATGTTTTGGATGCATTTGTGAGTAAATAAAAATGTAACCGCTCGTGTAAAGTAGGTATACATCATAATATCGATAAATCGATCAATATTCTCCTCCTAGAATTGTATCGCAAATATCTTATGGTATGGCAGTTGATATCATATTGTGACAAGCGATCCAAATGACAACTCTATTATATACATTTGAAACATTAAAAAATAGGTGTGATTATACAATTTAAAATGTCAAAGTCAAACTGAATGTGATATTTACAAAGACACTACAAAGATATTAAAATTGTGTAGACACTGGATATGTTTGACCGATATCTTGCTGCATGCATCCCCCACATCTGTTGTACATGACCGAAACTCTGTTAATTGTCACTTTGGTCGTAAATTTTTTATTTTGTAGACGTTTTTTTAAATGGTTTGGTTTCAATATGTCCTTTTCCCCCTACTGAGGGAATGAAACTGGTTCAGAGCTTCAGTGGCAAAGATGAAGCATCTCCAAGCACATGCTTTTTATTAAGGCTTTGGATGGAAGAGTGGGTGGGGGTTGAGCTGGAGTCGAGGGGAGCAGCGCTGTGTTTCCAAATACTTGGGCCTGTATCAGGGACTTGCGGGGGGAAAAAACCACATTATAGAGACCTTGTTGCACTTGGAGTATGAAGGAAGAGAAGAAATAGAGGGAGTTATTCTGTGACTCATGTTGGATTTCTTTCTGCCTTAATGGCACACAGGTTTGCAGGGCCTCTTTGCAGCTCTTTCCTTTACTTTTATAGGTGAATAAAGATCAAATGTGACCTTTAGGATAAGAGTATTTCCTCAAGCTCACTCGTGTTGCTTATCTCCGTTGATAAAAGCATCAATAATATACCTCTGTTTGGAAGTTAATGTGGAATATAATTACTTTTACAAAACATGCTATGGTGGTATGTTACAGTGATGGTATTGGAGAATAATACTACGCCAATACTAATTTGATATATAGGGAACATGCCAGCAGTATAATTTGGCAGCAGTTCATTAATATTAAGGCTTCGTGGCGTCATTTTCATGAAAGTTGCGTACATTCAAATTAAAATCTTATTGCCTTAACACGAACAAATCTTACTGTACTATAAAATAATGTGTTATTTGAATTATATTATTTATCTCATCATACTGGTATTTGTTAATTGTTCAGTAATAATAGATATGGAATATTATAGTCCTAAAATAGGCTCAGTTTTCTCTATGTAAAATGATAAATTAATTTAATGATTAATTTTACCTGGACGTCTTTGTTAGATCACTTGTAGATGAGTATTGCATAAATGTATGATTTCACATGGTATTCAGTTGTACTTTATAGAGTACCATGGTATAGTCTACAATTCAACATGGTATTGCCATACAACTTTATCCAATAAACCGTGGTATTCTGCCCTGAAAAGTGTTGTAGCCCCAAGTGCTGTCCTCTGGTTTCTCTCAGCTCTGACTTCCCATCAGGCCCCTCACATGTTTAAAAGAACGTAATCCCTCGAAATGAATCATGGTGGAGTTCCAAGAAAGCAGCACAATTGAGGGAGGAGGTGAATTAATGCGGCGAAGACATATTGCGACGAACATGGAAACCGAGGTAGAGAGAAGGAGCAGATGTGTCAGAGTTTCTTGGCCTACTTCTTTTCCAGTCCTGCAGTGTGAGAATCTCTCCGAGCTGGGAGTAATGGACACAGGGGGAGGCTGAGCTTCGCGCTTTCTTCACGGTTGCAGCGCCAGACCTTTCCAGAATGGAATGTTGCGTTTCCTGCTCAGTTCCTGCCATGTGTTTCTCAATTCCCCCTTCTGCCTTAATCTCTCTGTCTGTCTTTGTTCTCGGACTGTTCCTTTGTCACTGTCTCACCACTCGTTGGATGCATGCTGAACGATTAATTAAATTGGCGTGTTTTGGTTCCTTAAAAACCCTATTAAATCAAAAATGAAAGGTTTTAGTCCAAGTCTTTTAGTTTTGACACATCTATGAAAGTGGAATTTACTTTTTCTTAGATAATTGTGTTTTAAATGTACAGTTTTTCTTTTCGATGTAACACAGGTCTTTATTCACTTAGATGCATATATGCGTTATTGTTATCCAATTATATCAGATCTCTAGAATGAGATTGTCCCTCGCCCTAAATAGCACCTGCAGCTGACTAGCAATAGCATTTAACACATTTGTGGGTCATACCTGCTTATATCAAAAACCTAATGGCTTTAAAACTTCCGCTCAAGTAATACTTTATTTGATTGATTGGTACATTAGTTGACTATTTGTTCAGGCAACCCACTAACTAACAGCCCTAGTTTGTTAACCATGCATAAAAAGACACATTCAGCCATCTTTCCTGAATCAGTCATATCAATTCCTTATCATCTTTTGGTTGTTTGCCTTTATGCCGTTCTTGTGGGCTAATCATCATCTTGTTCTCTTTAGTGTCTCTTCAAACACACACAAACTTTATTCTGTATTAGCTCCTCCTTCACCCAAAAACAGTGTTGTCAGTGTTATCATGTCCTACATAAAGCATAAAAGAACTCTTAACATGGACGAGTCCTCTGGAGTTCATTAAACCCCTGGAAACGTTCCACTAATGCTCCCCTGTTATGTAAACACTGCCTGTGAAAGTAGGGGGTGGCTTTTTAAAAAAAAAAACTGTTTGAGGGCTGCTTGCTCTTTCCTAACAGACATTTTCTAAGGTCACCTTCCTGATATTTCCCGCTTTTAAGTTTTGATGTCAGGAGGTTGTCCTGGTGAAACTCTAACCCTTGTGGAATGCTGCCCTTCCACTCGTCAGCGTTAGACGGTTTACCGTTGTTGCCAGCGGCAATATTCATCAGAGGTCGGGAAATAAGACAAGAAAATGCAATGGAAAATTGCTTTCTTCAGCTTTTTCTGTCACAGTTCTCTGAAAAGTGGTACCAAAGGGTGAAGGTCTTGCTTAAAGTAACATGCATATGGTTCAGTGACACAACGCTCATCACATTTGTCATTTATATAAAAAAATAAATAAAAAATGCAATTCATAAAGTGACTTGGATGATGAGCATATTATTAATTTATATTATAAAATAATAATTTTTTTTTTTTTTTAAGAAAAGCGATTTGTAAAAAGGTTGTAGTAATAACCACTTTACTCAAAAAACAAAAAATGTAAAAAGGTAATTAATTATATCATAAAAGGGACCCCTGTAAACCTTCATGGATGAATGTCAAGGTCAATAAATGTTTTAAAATATCAGATATTTTGACATTTTTATCACAAGAAAAAAATCCTTATATTTATGAATCATTAATTCATTATATTTGTAAAAAAACAAAAAAAACCGTTTCACTAGAATTCTAAAAGTCACTGAACAGCTGTGTGTGACTGATATCTTTTCAAGGTTTAAGGACATTTTTATTTTTTACTTGATGATCACACAATAACTTTTTTATGTCATTAACTTAGCATAACTTTAAACACAAATATAATTTTTTGTATTAGTTTTAAACTAGATTTTTATTTTTATGGGCACTTTTTTTTACTAATTGGCTAACACCACCACCAGTGAATATCGTTCTCTTTAGACTTCCATAAGTTCAGATCAGTTCAAATCAAATCCATTTGGTGATTAATTCAAGTGTCAGCTTCTGGTCATATGACTAAAAAGACTTTAAATGTAAAAGGAGGCGAGTGTTGAAAGACTACATATGATGGTATTACTCACCCTGTAAACTAAACTACAGGGTATTTTAGGAAATACTTTTAAAGTTTAGCGAGCATGTCCTAAAGAAATAGTTAAGAAACGGCGTTTGCTTTCAGTTCTAAAACGTTTGAACAAGTTAAGCATTAACATCAGTCCTGGATCAGATATTAACCTGAACATCTGTCAGTGCTGTACTGAGAACCTGGAGTGTCTCAGTATAACGAGAGCTGGAATGGACTGTACTGTCAGAGGCTGTTGTTTGATAGACTGCCAGCATCGGGTCCTTACTCAAACCTACCCCGGGCCACATTCCTGATGTATTACTTGAGTAAACACTGTCTGCATGGGGGCCCTGGGAAACTTGTGCATGAAACGTAAATATTTAGACAATGTCAGCGTCCATTCAGAATGTTCTGGACAATCAGAAACCAGGTTACAGTTAGCGGAATACATCTATTTTAAAAGATCAGAGCTTTTTCAGTACAGCTATCACTGCAGTTTTAAAACCACACAATTTTGGGGGTTCATTTTTTCAGTATGTCATCAAATAACGTATTGTCAAGGAAGTGAGATTGTAATAAATGGGACGGTTTGCTCAACTTCATCTGCAGATTATTGCAAAGCAGTGGAGATCATTTTATACGGCTTGTTTATTGAACACTGCCATTACTTAAAAGGAAATAAAATCCAAGAGGATGAAGGCTTTCAGATAGTCCCCATGTTGCTCATGGCTCTGTTTATTTGCTCTTGAAAGAGACACGGATGGCAGCGGTTAGAAATATGAGGAAGGAATAATTGCTGTCTGTGTTGGGGCAAGCCAGGTGTTTTAGTTTCTTATCAGAAGACTTGCGGTTTGCCACCTGCTTCTACATTACTCAACTTTTCTCAGCAGGTGGATCCTTTGCACAATTTGACCTGGATTTGTCTATTGACAACATGGTTATTGATGGGGAACTAATCGACTACAGTACTCAACATTAAAGTGGATCAAAACCTTTCATCAAAGTTGTCCTAAGGCAAGAATAGGTATTGTTTTTGGACAACACTTTGAATGTTGACTACTGTAGTCCTCCAACAACAGACTAGTCCAGTTGGACTAATGCGACAATATCTTTTTGAAAAAATGATCAAATGCATGAATGTAATCAAATGTAGATGTTATATAGTTATATGAATTCTTTCCACATCTTAACCAATAATTCATATTTGAATTATTGTAGCATACAGAAGTTAAAGAGTGCAATATCTTAGCACGTTAAACAAAATCAGTAGCCCCTTGTGAAAGTGAAAATTCTAAATAGTTAATGAACCATTTGACATTCCAGTTAACTCGATGATCTGGATTAGATAAAACCGGACACTTTTTTGAAGTTTCGGGCAAGCGTAGAGAAATAATTTGTATAAGCCACACTTACTTTTTTCAACTGTTATATTAGTCAGATTTCAGATATGTATCGCACACCCAAGTCTCTTGATAATTAGCTCTACTCATTTTGATGTAAGTTGGAGTGTTAATAGCAGCAGGCAGGTTTGAAGGTGTGTTGATAACTGGCAGGGATCCAGCTCACCTATCCTTACAGCCACACCTGATGGAATGCATTAGTTAGTTCAGTGTACGAGCTTACTGCAGCAGTATCGTTAAGCGTGCGAACAATAGAGTACAGCTCAAGACAAATGGTCAACTGTTAGAAGATTTCAGTGGAGTTTTTTCATCCAAGGAGGTAGAAATCCGTGAGTTGAATTTGTGTTGGATGTATTTTTTTTAGCTTTTTAATAGCTAACATTTTCTTGTCTTGATTGCACTATAATAGAGATGCCAAGTTCTTCAAAGTCGCATAGTATGATCAAGTTTGAGCTTTATTCAAAGTCTACACAAAAGAGGCATTTGCTCTATGGATGTTGAAGGTAGTCAATTGAATGGGAATGTGTTCATGAAGTTAAGAGATTCCCCCAGTTTTGTAGTTCTGGGAATCATGCTTCATACCTTGGTCAGGATTTAAAGTGTAAACAGATCATGAGAAACAAGCGTGGTGAGACTTCGAGGTCAGAGACTTTGGAAAACTTTCATGAGGAGACCTATCTGTGGACTTTTAGGCATGTCAGATTCCCTGAATTCACTTCTGGGCACTCTGGCCGTGCAATAAACTGTTTATCTGAAACAGTCAAGGAACTTGAAGTTCAAGCGTCAGCAGGGGTGTGAGGGGAGGAGGCATCTGTAGTCTATTTCTGTTTTTGTCGAGGTTGGGGCGTATTAGAGAGGGGTCTGGTTTATTGCATGATTCAGACTGTTTCATAGCAATGTGAAGTTTTGTATGCGAGTGATTCACGAGTTGTGTTGTCTGAAAGGAGTTTCAACACAAAACACGTCATTAATATATTGTGTCATATTTCGCTCTGACCTGGACATGTTCTAAATTTATACAAAATTATGTACCACACACATTACCAAATATTTGACGGCTCTAACCTTTTGCAGCAACTTTAATGTAATAAAAGTTATTGAAGATATATTTTCTGATTAGTTTTTTACTTTAAGTCTTTTGCAAGTCTCTAAAGCATAAACATTTGACACATTTTAATGTTACAGGTTTCTGTGGCATTGTGTAGATAATGCAAGTACTATGCATATCCTTACATACAGTCTGACTTGAACCACTGCTATCTTTTCCAGCTGAGCTGCCTCATTCCCTTAAACTATTTTATCTGTATGTCAGAATTATTTGTTGGTCTCAGTCCGGTAGCTGAACATTGTATTTTTCGATCACCTAGCTACACAGCTGCAGTGTCGTCCCTAACGGCTTTGAAAATGGGGTTAAAAAAACAAGGGGATTTATTTTTCATTCTGTCTCAATAAGGAAACAAACAGCTCACGTCCCCTATCTTTCACATGAAATATATTTCTTTCCACAATCCAAAAAAAGCCCCTCTGGTTGTCTTTGGACCCCACCCCCATTGTTCTAACTTGCCAGAGTGCCTTCCTGTTCTAGAGTGGCTTGGCGTTTGGGACCTTGCGGACCGGCTGTGTGTTTTGGAGCAACTTGAGGAGCTTCTTCAGTCCAGTGACCCTAGCGATTGTCAGCACCATGAGCAGCCAGTAGTGACACACGACAGTGTCTACAACAGCCACACAGGTAGGTGATCTTGTCAAATATACAATGAAGTAATGAATTACACAGTGATTGAAAAACATTATAGAGTGATTGATTGAGTGGACATTAATGAGACAAAAATAAATCCTAAATATCATAGGTTAGTCCAGTTTGACTTAGCTCTGTCCTACCTTGTGCCAAAATGTAGAACCTCTTTGGATATAATTGTATTCCTGTGATTTTATATATTTTACATTTATTTTTTAAGTAAAGGTGTTTGAAGGAATTCTAGAGCCTAAGATTTGTACAACAAATTGTATTCCACAGCAAAAACTGGTACGTGTAAACGCATGTAAAATAAGTATCTTTTAGGGACCGTTTTAGTTCTCCACTTACAATCAAATCAGCCATCATTTCATTCGATTTAAGCATGGGTTTTTTGTGACCTCTGCATTTTACATTCTCATCCTGCTTTTGTTTGTGGCCATCCCTGTCATTGGCTCTGAGGAGGTCTCGGTGAGCGAAAGATTGGAGAATGACAGGAAGTGGAAGTTTAAGTATGGGGGGTTGGGGGCGGGCCACTATGAACTGTATTTTTTTTTTTTCTTTCACTCTCTGTCTCCACTTTCTCTGGCTTTCCAGGTCGGAAAGCAGTTGTACACAGATGGCTCTGTTTCTGACTCACTTTACGTTTATTTATTTATTCACCACAGATGTTTCGGAAAAAAGCCTCATCCTCCTTGAGAATGCGAGGAATATCAGAAAACAATAGACGTAATAAGTTCCCCTTCATTACTTCTTAGATGGTATAATAACCACTAAACTACAAACTCTGTTCAAGGCCAGTAGTGGAAACCATTCCAGATTAGCACCAATGTGGGGTGTAATGTGTAGTACCTCTATTAGTACATTTACATTCTCTTTCTCTAAATAGTGTTAATGTTACGGAATGGTTTTCACCTAATGGCTTTGTATGCTTTAACAGCTCACTTTTGTTTTAAATTGCTCTGCGATGTCTACAGCTCAAGCCTACTGTAGGGATATTGGGGTTTAAGCTTTGAACTAAGACATAAGCTTTGGATAATCAGATGACTCGACTGCAATGCATGTGATAAATGGAGCAGTTGTACAAAGTTGTGGTGTATATATGGTACATGATTTACATCATTGGTGGACTTCAACACCTTGACCCTGGGCTCCTGTTATTTACAATGCAGAAACTTTAATTACTGATTTGCACTTCAATAGTAATTAGTAGAGGTTAAAAATCATCAGAATTCTACCTTTGTCATATTTAAACTGGTCATAAACTTAACAACTGTGGTGCCCAGATGTCAATGTGTGAAGATTTTGGTACAGTTGGGATCAGAGATTTTAGGCATTTCTCTAAAAACATGCAGAAGATTCATCAGGCTCCTTCAGTCTGTTTTCATTCATTTTCAGCTTGATATGCTTGTGGTTCAGCCTGAGACAAAAAATGAGTGGCTGAACGTGTCACTTATCATTCATTGGTGTTCTGTGCAGGGAGTGTGGACCGTGCCCGAAGCTCCTCCTTCCATGAGGTAGGCAGGTCACGGGAGCTGGAAATGAGGGCGGCAGCCTCAGTTTCCGAGGACACATCGGCTAGCAGCAGTAGCGGTAGTGGCCATACGGTTCTGCAACGGCTCTTACAGGAGCAAATGCGCTATGGCGAAGGCCGAAATTATCTCGCCTTGCAGCAACAACAACAACAGCAGCAGCAACAACAAGGTCAAGTAAGTGGATACCCTGGCAGCCCAGGGGACGAGCACTCGATGGTCCCTCACATTGCAAGGCAGGAGCCTCAGGGCCAGGAGCTGCAGGCCGACAGCGGCATGGAAAAGCTCAGCACACGCACTGCAGGAGGAGGAGGTGGGGGCAGTGGAGGCACGGGGTCAGGTGCTGGAAGCTGCATGAGCGGACAAGGGCAGAATCCCGAAGATTTGCCGACCTATGACCAAGCCAAGGTGCAGTCGCAGTATTTCCGTGGCCATCAGCCCCAGCAACCTCAACCACAGATACCCCCATCAGTAGGTGCTGCATTTTATGTGACTGGCGTCAGTAACCCTAAGGTGCGACCCCCAGAGGGTAGGCCCACGGTGCAAAGAGTGAACGGAAGCAAAGTGCACCAAGATGACGGGCTCAAGGATCTTAAACAAGGCCATGTACGTTCGCTCAGCGAAAGACTAATGCAGCTCTCGCTGGCCACTAGTGGAGTCAAGGCCCATGCCCCTGTTACCAGTTCACCACTTTCTCCCCAGCTGCCTCCACCTGGACTTCCTGGAGACTATTATAAACCCACTGGGCCGCCACACAGAGGCCCACCTCCAGACTACCCTTTTAAAGGGATGCCCTCTCCACCCAAACAGCAGCAGCACCATCAGCCTCAGCACCAGGAGCCTGGACACTTCTACCCAGACCACCGTGGCACAAGCCAGCCAACCAGGGCTGACATTCCTCATGTCCGATACCAGCCACCACCTGAATATGGCTCTTTCCGGTGAGTGTACCTAAAAGCTCCAGTGTGGTTTGACAATATTTGTAGGAACAGGAGTGATACACATTGAAACACAAATTGCATTCCTTGACTCTTCGGTTAAAAAATTACAAATGATGAGTTTTAAAAAACAGCCCTTCCCTTAGATGCTGGGACATGTTGTCAGGAAACCAGTTATGGGAAAAGCCAGTTTTGCCTGTTTCCCTGAATTCATTCACCTCAGAGCCAGTGTATGGCATATAGCAAAAGAATGCATATCAAATTCTAATAATCGTCTACAACATGTCACAACATGACAGTTTCTCCATTATGTTTCAGAGAACCAGGAATGTTGACCTGTAAAAAATATTTTTATGAACGGTTGGAATGCATAGTTTCCACTTTGGACAAGTCACTGTTTTCAACTGTGATTTAATCTCTTACAAGAAACCGTTGGTTATGCAAGTGTAAATCAGTCTAATTTATTTGTAGGTCAACAGAAGTTCTCTTTTAATGTTTTTTTTTTTTTTTTTTGTGTATGTTTTAGACTTTTGTAATCAATCGAAATGTGACTATTATTTATTGCTCTTTATTAATATGATTATTATTTATTGCTTAGGTCAAATAAGGAGAGTTCAAGTCACTCTCAAAGGTCTGTCCATCAACACAGTCCTTCATCTTCTGTTACGTCAGGGGGCTCACTCTCCCGTGCTCAGTCCTCCACTCTCAGCAGCATTTTGGCCTCTTCCCACCCTCCTCTATCTATGGGTCACCAAGGAGAGCACTTCCCTATTGCTCGTAGCCCACAGGGGCCTGGTTCTTACCAGGGGGATCTGTATGGTCCAGGTCACCCTCCCCATCAGCGGAGCCATGCGTTTCCTCATGATTCTTATGGGTCAGTTCCCAGGGGCCTCCACATGCATCAGCACCAGTACCACCAACAAGTCTCCCAGCAGCAGCAACAGAGTCAAGGACAACACTACCCACATCCACACTCCATGCAGGGAGATCCCTATGCCATGCTAGCCCGTGCCCAACAGATGGTGGATATGCTGTCGGAAGAAAACCGCTTGCTTAAGCAAGAGCTGGAAGTGTGTGGGGAGAAGGTGTCCAAACTACAAAAGGTAATTTTGTTGTTCTCAAGTCAGTGGAAACGTCCGTTCATAATAGGCCAGTGTTTCCCAATCTTGTTCCTGGATTCAAACCAGCATTACACATTTTAGAAGTCTCACTTATCTGACCCACCTATTTCTGCGCTTGGAGTCTGTACTAATAATCTGATGAGTTGAATCAGGTGTGAATAATTAGCAAGAGTTTGAAAGTGTGTAGAATTGGTGTGCCTCCAGGAACAGGGTTAGGAAACAACGTAATAGGCTCCCAGATAGCCCAGCACCAACTCAGGCACGAGTACCATTTGGGTATAAAAGTGCAGAAGATTTGGAATTATTTAATGCAAGGCAACTTTCCTTACTATATCCTTTTAAATTCCAAACACACATACATTATTTTTTTGCTGTAAGACCTCTCTCTTAACTCTGCAGCTGGAGACTGAGATTCAGATGGTGTCTGAAGCCTATGAGAACCTGGCCAAATCATCCACAAAGAGGGAAGCTCTCGAGAAGACCATGAGAAATAAGCTGGAGATGGAAATGCGCAGGATGCATGACTTCAACAGGGATCTGAGAGGTAAGAACAAGACAGTAAAAGTAGATTTTTATGAATGTTCAAGAATTGCATCTTGCCGCTGTATCAGTCTTGTGATAAGCAATGACTCCTATGATATAGTGCACCAATTATTTATTTTATTTTATTTTGGTAATATGTGTAACTCGTCTAACTTTCCCAACTCCAAGCACTTACTGACCTACGACAGTTACATATGCTTGAGAAATTAGTACGAGTAGATCTGTTTATGGCTGACAGAGTGGAATGGATTACTGGATTATAGTCAGATATACCAGGTTGCAGTAGAGCAGAGGAGAGCTTCAAGCCTTAATGGTATTTCTATCATGACAACTGGCGTTGCAATGTATATGAAAACGATAATGTGTTTGTTCTTGCAGAATAGATCTGCTATGCTGCTGTTGAGCAAGTACTATGACTGACTTGTTACTGCCAATTAGAGATGCACAATAATCACCGGCGATTTCACATTTGACATTGAGCAGCATTTACTGACGAGCTGCGTATATCTGCGTTCTTTATCAGTGTGGATTTGCGCAGCTCATCACTAAACAACGGATATAGGGGAAATTGGAGGCTTTCTAGCGAGCACTAGCCGAGTATTTGAATGTTGAACAGTAAACTCATTATGTATGTATATATATATGTATATATATAAACAATTAAATGCACCATGTGAATAATGATGTCATTATGTCAATTAGATTCAATTAGAATCAGACTGCCACATCTTTGGTATGAAAATGTGTATGAAAATATGAGAAACACTATGGAATCAGTAAATGAGAATGCTGGGGGGGGTCCCACTTGGCTGTAACATTATTTCTCGTAACTGACAACAGACGCTCGTTCACCGATTATTAACTGCTAACCGACAACATTATTTTAAATTAGAATTGAATTCAATTAGAAAGGATAAGCTCCTGTGACCCGTTAAAAATAGTAATATTTGTTTTCTGCATATTCATTGTACACGCGCAAAAACTAGCAAACAACAAGATGAAGATGCACATGATCATATCATACGCCCGCAGCACTTCTGCGAAAAAAACATCATTAAGGATAAATAGGCCTATACGAGAAACATGTTGCTATTTTACCTATCACTTTCTGACATGACAGGAGTCCAATCGAGGCGCGGGTTCTTTCATCAAACCTTCATTAACCGACAGCAGCTTATAAATTTGGGTAGAGAGCGGAGCATTTGAATCGCGCACAGAACACAAAACTGACGGGAGCGGCTCCGGGGGAAAACTGACGACATCGAATAAAACCTTCAGATGACACGCAGCTCATTTCTCCATCACTAGAAGTTACCCAAAACACACACCCGGTAGAAGTTTGTGCAGCAGAGTGGCTCTCTTTAGCAGTGTATGACGTGACACAGCGCGTGTGCGCCGAGAATGCAGTTGTAAGTCCTGAACATTTACAGGTGAGTTCCGTTACAGAACGCGTTGTCGCTCTCTGTACTAGGACTCAAGCAGCCTGCCTTGTTGCTGTGTGAATGTGGCCAATAAAATGCGTATTTTAACAATGCAGCCAACCTTTTAAAATAATTAAGTAAAATACTGAAATAAATAAAATTATGTTTAACTGATTGTATTAATCGGTCAAAATTCATATTGGTCGGTTAACGGTTAAACTGAAAGTTAAAATGAACATCCTAATTCTGTCCTTTAATTCAAAGAGGATACTTATCGAAGTTCAAAGCATTTGAATTCTCATTTAATTACTTTTGTCCTTTGTGATATCTCTTGACACTGTATAGCATCTTTAGGAGTACAAACTAAAGCAACAGTTTATCTCTTTCATTCCTGAGAGAGTGTGCCTGAGCGTGACCACCTCTACGATCATGCCTCACTGTGTTCTTTAGTCCAGCAGAGAACGGAGAAACCCTGATTTATGGCAGCGTGCCCAGACTTTAAATCCACAGGGAGCTCCCAGAGTTTTACAGCAAATTTTTCTTCTCTCTCTCTTTCACCCCTTGTTTCTCATATTTTCTGTAGCTTGACATACTACTTTTGCTTTTGTTCAGGCGTAGATTTCATCAAAGTAGATTTCTTACAGCCAATAATTAGAGTTGTTTACAAAGGCATCCATCATTGTTACTCTCGCTCATTTTAAGGATTAGGGATTTCAACAAATCCCCGATCCTAACTGTTAAACTTTGGTGTGTACTTTTTCCTTATATTTGTGCTGTGAACAAAACAAGTTGAAGTGAGCGTTTTCCCTTTCTTTTTGCCACTTCTTTGCATCCACTTGTAGCATACATTTTCTACCAAAATGTTATTTCTCATGTATATTGTAAATCTAGATTAGAATATAAATTATTTTTGAGAGGCACTAAGGCGCAGCGGGAGAAAGGCATTTGATTCTGGAATGCTCATCTCACAGTCTGGTTGACTTAACACTGGGGGAAATATTGTTTTAACGTTTGGCCTGGTTCCCTGATGAATGGTTGCAAAAAACTATGAACCTCTACTATACACTGGCCTTTTTATTTGGGCCAGTTTTAACAGCACATCATGACTTGTGTCAAGACCACTCTTTGGGAACTGGCCACATATAAAATGTTTGTTAGATTCTTGTTTTCCTATTTGCTGAGCAACCAGTCCCAGTGGTATATCTGCGAGAAGTGGCCTGGAATATGAGCTTCATATTCTAGAGTGTTTTTGTATGATGGAGAATATTGCACAAATCCTCTGTTAAAACAGTTACAGCTGTTTGTTGCATTTATTGAATGCATGAAAAAAATTCTGCATTTTCAATTTGGTATTAGCATTTCGAAAAGGCTTCATCGTTACAAAACCACATTTAGTAATGAGAGGTCATATAAACTTTAACATGAATACATCCCTATATAAAATCTGTTCGACAGATGGTCTGGTTTTTTTATCCTGTTTTTAATGTCTCGCACATGACTAAACTTTATGAAGCATTGTGATATTTTTGAACCATAACATTAGGGGAAAGTACTGATGCACTGTCTTTTTTTTTTTTTTTTTTTTTTCTTCAATAGAGCGAATGGAAACTGCCAACAAGCAGCTTGCTGCAAAAGAGTGTGAAGGCACCGAGGACAATCGCAAAACCATCTCACAGCTTCTGGCTCAGAGTGAGTGGACTTCTAAGTCTAGAAAAATCTAGCTAGAACTTCCTTGAAGCCAATGCGATCACTTAAATGAAACCATGCTAAATGTACATTTTTCTCATGTATCAGTTAAAGAGATTCAAAGAGAGAAAGAAAAGCTGGATATCGAAATGAATTCACTTCGCTCCACCAACGAGGACCAGCGCAGACACATAGAGATCCGTGACCAGGCCTTGAATAATGCCCAAGCCAAAGTGGTCAAACTGGAGGAGGAGGTAAAGCTCATTAATAACCAATGGTACAATTTTAGGAATTCGTTTTGAATGCTTTTATTTACTCCATAGTGGGGTTTTTAATTTCATAGATATATGCACACTTTTAAAAAAATAAATAAAGCATACATTTTAAACATTCAGGTTCTCACTAGTCTGGTGTTTATTTAATTACCTATTGTCAAAAAAATTAATTGACGTTTTGTGTGACCATATGTATGTTAATGTGTGTTCCCTTCTCTCTTGTGGTCACACTGTATGTTACTCTCTCACAGCTAAGGAAAATTAAGGACTTTTATTTAAATTTCCATCCAGATGAAAGAGTTTGCCTGTTTGACAGCCTTTCACTGGGCAGACTTTAGACAGGGCTTGATCTACTCCAGATACTTCACAAATTGCTTTAAGAATCCTCTGATCATTGAACAATATAGCAGAACAGATTGAATTTTGGGAAATAAATGAACATCTGCAAATATTTTCTGCTTCTGAGTGTCTTACTGTTGATACACAAAGTTGTGGGTGTACTTTATCGAAACCTCAAACACATCCCTGTGGTACTCCACCACAATGTTTAAGCTCAACCTTCTTAAGTTCTTTAAAGTTCTTCCCGTCAGCTCCTCATTGCTGCAGTTAAGATCTTCAAGCTCAAGTGAACCGTTGGCTGCAACTTTCTCTGAAACCACATAACCCTTACTGAGGCCAAAAAAAGCTTCAATAGGGAGAGAAAGCGAGAAAAAAGCCTTCTAACCGAAGTAGCGTTGACGTTTCTGAACTCCGCTCTTGAGTGTTTGTAACAGTTGGAGTCTGTGGTCGAGCTCTTTTGGCGTTCTCCCAGATGGCCTTTTGGCTATCGCTGAACGGGGCACGCACCCTTGCGTCCCAAAATGCACCAGGCCGTTCCACTTTTGTTCTGCCCTGTCACAAACGCCCGCTTGTTCCCCTAACAAAGCCTCTTGAGTTGTCTGCCATGAAAGGACTTGAAGATGGCTGAATTCTTGCCCTCTCCACCCACCGCTTCCAAACGGGAGCCAAATACCTCTGTGCGCTCTCTCTCTCTCTCTCTCACTCTCTCTCATGTCGTCCCCCCTGAGCTAAATTGGTGCATTCATTTTGGCTGCAATTATGACCACTGGTGGATTTGAGAGAAGAGGTTGAAGTATACAAGGAGGCATTGTAAGGTGGATGGGGTCTTCTGGTTGCGGTGTGAGCAGCAGGGTCTGACCCGCATTCTCTGTGTTTTTATAGCTGAAGAAGAAGCAGGTATATGTGGAGAAGGTGGAGCGGATGCAGCAGGCTCTAGCGCAGCTTCAGGCAGCTTGTGAGAAGAGAGAACAGCTTGAGCATCGGCTACGCACTCGACTGGAGAGAGAGCTTGAATCGCTGCGAATGCAACAGGTAAGAGACGCACATGCAATTCTCACTTAATCTTTTGACTTTTAATCAAACTTTTACCACATTCGGACCCAAAACTGTTCGTTATCCTTGGACCCCAGTTTGAAAATCATTTAAACTGCAAGTGTTAAACTGTTGTGTATGTAGAAAGTGCAACCAGTTACTGTTTCTACATACACAACAGACATACATGGATGAGTCTCAGCTGCAGGCAGCAGGAGCTCATGCCATCGTTGTGGTTTCCTTGTGTACCCTTTTCCTGTGTGTCCAGTTTTTACTGACCCCTAATCTGGAGGAAAGGTTGCAGCTCACCGTCCTATGGTAATGTGTGTTGAGCAAAGAGGAGGAGGAGTTGCAGACAGCTGTATTCTTCATTAGGGGCCCAGAAACTGGACATCCTTCCTCTGTGGTGTTCCTTCAACCAGGACACCTGAAACAACCAGATGAGATTAAAATACTTTAGATCAGCAGTACTCAAATCTTAAACCCTGTTTACAGCTCGTCACTTCAAGCATTGCTCCGATTACATAGCTATCCGATCATGAAAAGACTGTGTGTAAATGCCCTCTGATTTAAATCCGATCCCTTAAAAAACAATTCAGCAGGTGGTCTGGGACGTGTTCCAGATGATACTGGACAAGTGTAAATGCATCTCACATTCCACACTGAGAATACACGACTTACAATTACAATAGAGTTGAATGTTAGCATGTTGCTAAACTAACACAGCACAGTACTCTGATAAGCATAAAATATACAGCTCTAACAAAACATAAGACTTTTCCACACAAGAAACAAATTCTGCCTCATAAACTTAATCGAATCGGTTAAGGTTTATAATTTGTGTTTTGCAGGCATTTAGCACTTTTGCATTAGCCTTTTGCTAAGCTACTTGTTTGTGGTAACTGGTAGACTGAAAGTAGACAGAATATGTAAGTGTTTTGTTAAATTGTTAAATTTTAATTATATATGGTCAGATATGTATATTTTTTAATGTTACATTTAAGACACTTGACATTTCTACAGTTTCTAAAGTTTGATGTTAGCATGTTGCTAAGCTATGCTTGTTATAGCTTGGTGCTCAACAGGAATACAATATATTTTTCATTGGACTGCATTGATTGTAACTCTAAAGTTGATTTTCAGTCTAAAGTTCTTTGCAAACTAAGTCCGAAACTGTCCAAAATTTTTGCAAATGAAAAAATAAATATGACCTCACATTGTGTCAATCACGTTTGCACACTGCCTCCGAAACATTTGTCCATCATAACAAAATTCAGACCAGATTTGATTCTCTGGGTGTTCACATCTGTAGCAAGCATTTTGATAAGACGGATGACAAATGCGAAAAACGCCAGTTGAGGAAACATATATTATTAGTGACATTTTGGTCAGAATTGAAGCACTTAACTGAGATGTATTAATGGTTCTTTCTGTCTCTCTCATTCTTACAGAGGCACGGTGGTTCTCAGAACCCAGTTAGTCCTGAGTTCAGCACAGCGGCTCTTATGGAGCACCTAAGAGAAAAAGAGGAGAGGATTTTGGCCCTGGAGGCCGACATGACCAAATGGGAGCAGAAATACCTGGAGGAGAGCGTCATGAGACAGTTTGCGCTGGACGCCGCTGCTTCTGTGGCAACACAGAGGTACACAAGTTCCCTTCTATACAAAAAAGTTATTTAAGATATGTCGTCCTGAAAATTAACAATAAAAATATATTTTGACCTGAAATGGACATAATGGACATTATTTGACCTAAAAAGCACAAATGGACGTATGGGACCCCCTCGAAAATTAGATATCTCAAGGGCTTAATCCAAATAAATAAATTCAAACATAAAATTGTGAGTATGCATAAACAATAACCAAAAAATGGGATTTATTAATTATATATAAATAATTACTGTACTGAAACTATATAATATAAATCTAAAGGTTGAAATTAATATTAGATAAAAACAGAAGTAAACTATAAAATAAAAGTAACTAGTGAAAATCTATTTGTAATTCTCTAACCTATCCAGAGACACGTCCTCTGCCATCATCAGCCATTCTCCCAGCAGCAGCTACGACACTTCGGTGGAGGCACGTATCCAGAAAGAAGAAGAGGAGATCCTCATGGCTAACCGCCGGTGTCTGGACATGGAGAGCAGGATCAAGAACCTGCATGCTCAGATCATAGAGAAGGATGCCATGATAAAGGTACTGCATCAGCGCTCAAGAAAAGAACCTGCCAGCAAATTAGACGCTCCTGCCATGAGGCCCTCCAAGTCCCTCATGTCCATAGCTACAGGCACCGGCAGCTCCAGCGGCTCCGGGCTGCTGTCACACTCTCTTGGACTTAGCGGAAGCAGCCCCATCACGGAGGAGCGCAGGGAAGAACGTAGCTGGAAGGGAAGTCTGGGTAGGTGCATGAGAAAGAGATCTGAAATGTGTTACTGGTGAGACTGTTTAACCCTCAAAGAGGCCCCAAATGTTGTTATGAAAAAATAACAATATTACAATATTTTAATGCGGTTAACACACTGACCCCACCCCCAGACCTGTATTTTTACTGAATGTGTTAAATAAAATACAAAAAAAACCATCTCATGCTCTTGACATTTGAATAAAAAAAACGATGGTGTCTGAAAGTCATGGTACTTATGATGTAATTTCTTGTGAGAAATTGTATTCAATTATTCACTTGTCACCAAAAAAATTATTTGTAGCCATAATATAGTATGATATATTTATAATGTGTTAATGTGTGTTTTCAATCCACTCACATCTGCATTGTTCATGCTCCAGGTGTTCTGCTCGGCCCAGAGTTCAGAGGTGACTCTCTGAGGACAGAGTCCATCTCCTCCTCTCCATCTCCAGTCCTGCCTTCCACCCCAATGCCAGCCGCCACACACTCAAAGACCGGCAGCAGAGACAGCTGCACCCAGACGGAGAAGGGTCAGGAGGCCAGCAAGCCCAGCACACCTGCCCTGCAGAGCGTCTCCGGACCGAGCCGGATCAGCAGCCCGAGCCCAGTCTACATACCCGACCGCATCGCCGGTACAACACGCACACAAAATCACATACTAAAGATAACTAACTAGTGTTTTGTTTTTGTACTAATGACTAGTTGAGTTAGCCTGGGCCCGCCCTTACTACCTGTGACGCTACATTATATTTCCATTGGCCAAGCTGCCGTTTTAGAGCATTTCTGTTCCCAAAAAAACGGGAACCAATGAGAAACGAGCTAGCTAGCTACAATTGGTTATGGTGGCTTCAGGTTTCGTAGCTACGCATACGTCATCGGAGTGAGTGGTCTGATTGGTTGTAGATTTGTCCAGTAGTATACAGAGGCATTTGATGGATGCAGGTTAAGCCCGCCTCCCAGAAGGAAGGTAGTAAGGCAGCTTGGCCAGACTAATGGCGCTTTTCCACTGCGTGGTACGACTCGGCACGGCTCAGTTCGGCTCGGTTTGCGCTTCCATGCAGTAACATGTCGTTATAGTTGCGCCGCCTCTACTGCCGTGACATCATCTTAAACACGCCACAAACAAACACACAACAATTGAGT
>JAUMHQ010000085.1:10160357-10173368 GCA_032361165.1 Enteromius paludinosus
AAAGTTAAAAATCTTCGTTTGTGTTCTGCTGAGGAAACAAAGTCACCTACATCTTGGATGCCCTGGGGGTAAGCTAAAAAACATCTAATTTTCATTTTTGGGTGAACTATCCCTTTAATATTCATCTTCTCACCATAGGCCCTGCCCACTGGAGTTCAACGGCTTGACACTCACTTTTGGTTAAAATAGCTTGTTCGCGTCTTTGTACAGATATCAGAAGGATCCCAGGGTGAGTTTAACAAAGAAACATTTGATGAAGCAGTACTAGATCTGACTGCAGCTGCATCACAATCCATAAGTAAATGGACTTTGTCTGAAAATGGCTTATGTTGTCATACCACATGCAATAGTGAGGGGGCGTTTCCTATGCAATGATGTTAGCCAATCATAAGGCCTATTACTGAGATGCCACTTAAAAGGAACTCATACATAAAAGAATCCATGTCATGACCCCTTTACTATCAAATTGCAAATCTGAAAAACAGGAAATAGAATTTGTTTACATCTTTTGCTGATGAAGACAGGATTTACCGTTCGCTCCTTATTTTCAAACACTTCATTGGCCTCCTCAAAGCTGCAGCTCTCCTCGGCACACTCCCTCTCAATGTTGCCCGGCCGGAACTCCTCCAGGAAACCATTAGCCCGTGGAAAACGTTTGAGGAGAGAGTTTGCATCCTTGCCATCTAGGAACGCTGAGAGATCGGAAGATATCTGTATGTTTTAATGGGGGGCAAAGGGTGTTTCTCTGTTTGTTCCTGTGAGTAGTGTATGTATGTTTTCCAGTTCATGCATTTGCCAATGGATTAGGCCTGTCATGTACTCAAACATGTTTCTCATAAAATGTGTAATTACTGAGAGAAAAATCATACTCTGATAATCATTTTCCATCCTCTGCATTTCATTAAAGTCAAAACAGTACAAAAACCGAAGCACATCCTATAACGTACATTTAGAAAATATTCCATATTCTACATTAATAAGCACCGATATCCATGCTGAAATGAGTGCAGCACTTCTCAAGAAGGGCTCAAGGAACCCAACGAGCTTTGACACATCATCTATTACTTCATGGTTTTATGTCATTTAACAAAGCGTGTCAAGAACTACTGCACTATTTTTAGATCAGACATAAATATGAATGGATCCTATTTCAACTTCAAGATTTTAAGATGGAGTGGTTAAAAACTGGTCCTTACCCGCTGCCATACTACCACAAGAGAACTCAATCTGAAGTATCTTGACCTGGGGAGAGGAAAACATGCATTTAAAGGGTTTGAAAAGTTTTCTTATGTGCACAATTGTTATTTATTATATTTATATAATAACAAAACAACAAATCAACTGTGAGAATCAAATATGAACCCCAGGCCATTGGCATTCCTTAAACATTCGAACAAGAGCGCTGTCACGAAGCTGATATCTTTACTATGTAAATCTATATAATGTCTTGCCCTTCTAAGACATGCCGGTGGGGGAAGGAGGAGGGGCGGGGGAGGAGGTTCCCATAGTAACGGAGAGGGTAGATCGAGAGATGCGCGAGCTAAATTTATATCGCTCGAGCTCACTCCTTAAAGAATATTTAATTCGCGAGTAACTATCGCTTTATTGCAGACGAAAAATATCATCCCAACGCAATTTCACGTTAATAATGTCTAAAAACCGCATCGAGTAAAAAATAACGGAGACAACACACATATGAAGAATAAGACATACAAAGCACACTTGTAATGCTAGATGCAAAATAGATTTTCTTCCATGAGCAAGAAACTATTGACAAAACAATTGTCAATACAGCCATTCTTAGAAACAAATAGCTTTCTTAAAAGCGAATAAAATATTAATAAGAGACTTAATAAGCTGACAGACTCCTTAGAGAGGCGCTCAGTGTGATTAAAGATGTATATTTATAACCGCAGCGAAATTCTTAGTTGCCACGGAACAAAACATAATAATGTGTAAAATTGTAACTCAGAGGGAGATGCAAAATAATAATAAAGCCTACCTTCCAGGCTGTTGCAATTGCTAGTCCATTCCATCCCTGTTTCCAGCTAGGGAGCACCCACATGAGTCACTGATGCCGTTTGATTGACATGCGGATGGACCAATAGGAGTCACGGATTCCCCTTGATTGTCCAATGAAATGTTACTGTTGATTTCGTACACGCAAAGTCATACTTCTTGGGGAATGGGGAAAAATAAACTGGGTAGTGTAGTCTGTCTGTGCACACGTATACACTTTCCCGAAACAGTTTCTAGAGACCCTCGCATGCTTATGACCAGACATTATTTTTTTATTCCTATCGTTATTGACGCGGAGTGCCATCAAGTGACATTTTAATTTGAGAAAGAGGATGATAGAGTCAGCACAGAGTCAGGGGTATCTCTCGATGCCACGCCTTGAGTTAAAAGACAGCATTACCCACAATGCTGAACCGCTCCTTTTTAACTCTGTCTTGCCGCTTGTGATGGAGCTGTGTGGTTTTTGTAATGTCAGTAAGCCACAAGGTTGCAAAACAACCTTTAAACTCACATGTAAAAACCAAATAAGCTGCACCATCCTAAATGTCTGACTATAGGCCCACATTAACAGAACATTTCTAGTAAATAAAAGACGTTGGATAAATTAGACTAGCATACTGTAATTGCGTACTGAAGCTAATTTCTCTGGCATTATTCATTTATTTATTTTTATTAATGCACCACTGTAATGGAGGAGTAGGCTAACAAGTAGGCTTCCATGGAGAATAGAGATTTTATAGAAAATGCTGCATATTATAGAAATTAAGCATTGCATTGTAACCATAGCCTATAAATACAATACTGAAGTATCATATTAAAGAGTTGACATACTTTATGATGCTCACAAGCTAAAATAAATAGACAAAGTAATCATTAATGAGTTATATACATACATTTGGATGAACTAAGCTTATTTAGCTAAAGTGAACTTAAAATTTTATTTATTTTGTTACATAGGCCTATTTTGATTTTTTTCACAAAATTAGTTTGAGGTCAAACAATGGCCTATAGACACCTTGCAGTACCGCTAATGGCCCTCTAGGGGTCCCAGACCCCCTGTTGAAAACCCTGATGTAACACCTGTTATGCTGTTGTGTTTTTCAGTTTTTAAACCACTCTTTCCCTTGTAAAAAAATAAGTGCACATAAGTGTATTGAATGTTCACTTGTGTACATGAAATATGCAGATAATATGAAAAAATCAATTAAAGCAAAGGACTCGTTCATTATGTATTTAGTAACATTTTATTTTAAGGTGTCCTTGTTAGACGTTACATGTACTTACTATTAAAATAACAATAGATCATTAGATTCAATTAACCCTAAGCCAAATCCTAACCCTATAACAATGGACATATTTAATTCATATTACTCCTAAATGTATAATTACATTGCAACAAGGACACTTTAAAGTATAGGCCTATATTTCTTAGCAAACTTAAGTACACGTTTGGATTTTTTACTAACTGTGTTTTCATAATCTTTTGTCATGCTTCATTTGTATGTTAACTCAAATAACTAAAGCATTTATAAAGTAATTAAAGTAATTGAAAGTAAACTCAGTAAGTAAAGTAAATGTAACTGTAGCTTCATTAAATGTGTAAATGTGAATTTAAAAATGTATTTCTATTTCTGTGCTCAATTTTTAAATATGCTAAAATGTCATTCTTTTCTCAAGGGTTTTATACCTTTACAGCGTCCTATAACACTTTTATGGAATTTATGTAGAGAACAAACATATATCTTAAATGTTTGTTCTCTATATAAATTCTATAGGCTTTCTATAGTCAAAATGTTCTCATCTTTTTTCTGGCCATTTGGTATGTACAACGACTTTAGTATACTCCAATAAAAAACTGCCTTTTCTTCTATATGTATTCATAGAAGTAGCAAAGGTATCAAGTTGGGTCTCTGTTGACCTGTGACTTTAACAGAAAGACTCCAGTCTTAAAAACTCAACATTCTTCAGGGGACATTGTCATAGTAGACAATGTCCTTTATCAAAGCTCTTTTGTTTGAAACCTGGACAAACAGCAGAGCCCCTTAGTCAACAGATAGGCTCAGAGAACATCAAAGGACTTCAAAAAGAGACTTATCAGAAGCACAAATCCAGACAAGGTTTGCAGTCATTTAAATATAGATTTTTATTTTAAATCAAAAGTACAAAAGTAGAAAAATATGCCATAAATACATATATATATATACATAAAATGTACATAAATCATATTATTAAATTAGGGATGGGTAATAGAATACAAATAGAATTTTATATACAAAAAGAAAAAGGTAAGAACCCTGAGATTGCTCTGAAACAACATTTCCCAATGTGGGATTGCATTTTCACTGTTTTTAACAGGAATTACTTTTTTGCAAGACATTCTAGAATCTGCGTTCATGTAATTGGTGTTTCCTGCATAAAACAATCAGTAAAATCCCTCTGGTTTTGCTCTAGATGCTCATATGAAACACCATGTCCATGCACTGAATTATTGATGGCACGACTTCTCTAATAGAGCACGATGTGGCATTATCCAGTGTTGATGTTAAATTTATGATCTCTCCTTCAGCGTCAAGTCACTGTTGCAAAGACGGGTGAGGTTGAACATTCAGTTGTAACTGGTGAAGTGACGGTTGGGTTTAAGACACTCCTCAGCGTCACTGTCTTCATCTTCATCACAGCTGTCTTCCTCGTCCTCGCTGTCTGACTCATCATAGAAGTTTATGGTGGCCTGCACTGGGAAATTTCTGAGCAGGGCTTCGCCATCGCTGAAGAGGTAGTCATAGGATTTCGATCTGGGCCAGTACAGCCTAAAGTGTGAAGAAATAAATGGGTAAATACAAGCAGAGCATGGAAATTTGCATGGTTTTTAGCATGGTAAAATAAGCCTTATTTGGAACGGATTAGGGTTCCAGAGCCAAAATAAAAGCATGTTGCTCAAGCAAAATTAAATGCTCACTGACCTGACAGGGTGCTGGAAGGACTGCATTTTGCCATCTGTTGTAGTGTTACTGGGCACTTCTGGCCTGGAGTAAGGCTGGAAAGAGTGAGAAAAAGACGTGTAAGACCACATGCACGAAACAAAACTCAAACAATGCTTCCTGTCCAGTGTTTATGAGGTGATATCACTGCCAGCTTTGTGGGTGTAAAACACCCTGGGCAGGATGCAAAAGCTGTGACATGGAGGGTGTCAGGCTAAAGTGTTTGTGGGAACCTGCTCCAACTCCCTTTCCCAAACCTAGAGGTGTCTGCTTAAATCTTGGCAAGCTATCGCTTGCTCTCTGGGAGCAGTTTTCCCCTACACCTCGTCTCTGGGCACAGTGTTCACACTCAGACAGTGGTGCCATATGGCGAAGTGTCTCAGCGCTAGGGCTGCTCGGTTTGCCTTTGCGTCACTGAATGGCTTGGTGTCAATGAAACACCTCCACAGTCACACAATCTGCTGCCTAATGCTCACCACATGCCTGTCTGTCACCTTAAAGCTACCTGCTGCTCTAAAAAAAAAAAAACGTGTAGCCTATGCCATTCAACAAATTGAAATTTTCTGTGCTGTTAGGTTGAATTAACATGCAGCCTAATAAGTCACACTATAGATACAGGAGTTCATTTTGGTACCGTGTGTTTTCTGGTCTTAATAACAGTCCTATAGCCTATAGATAATGGAAGTTCTATTGAAATACTAGAATTGCAGTGGAGGAAAAAACTTACACAAGCTGACTTGGTTCTCCGGCATTCCGTTTGGGCATCCTTTCTTGTTATGAGCCACGGTCTCCACAGGGAAGCTTGGCTGTGGATTGAATGAGAGAAATATTTTAGAATAGCAACTAACAGGTAATAAAGAATAGCACAGAATAGAATAGAACAGGCTGCAATGCTCACCTGATAGACTGCTGGATGTCAGTGTTCATTGTATTGGAAAGAGGAGCTGCAACAAACACAGAATTCATTTCCCTTTTTGTTGGGGGACGAATAGTCCTATTTTGGAAGATCTCCGAGAGATGGACGCCTTGGATGAGTCGTTATCCTCCGGAAGAAAGCGAATGAATGAAGGAGAGTCGCTCTCGGGGTTTTTATGGAGCTGGAGGTGCAGGGGCGGGGCTGGAGGACGGTGCCGATGCCAAATGACCCGAGGTTGTTTTAAGAGGGGGTTTGGTGCTGTTTACCAAATGATTGGGATAGAGACTGCTATGGACATTTTGGTGTGAAGACTTCTCCAGTTGGATAAACACTGCGCCCCAGCGTGAGGGTGAGAAATCTGGTACCGTGAGGTTATTGCAACAACACGGAGGGGCAAACTTACACACCATCTGCGAGAAAGACGACGGGGGGCGACGCAGGAGTGGAGCCATATATAATATAGTTAGTTAGAGGCTACATTAATTAGGAATACATAGGCGTGATCAAACCATAGCCTACATAAAACCGCAAAGCTGTGCCCTATCGATAGGCTATTATAGGGAAATACCAGTCTCTGTAGGAATGTATATTATTTTTTAGATTTTAAATTCTGTCTCCTGGGTTCTTATTAAAATTATTAAATTATGTAAATAAAATGAATCAATAAAAACACTACTGACGTCATCTTGTTGCATTACTTTTACCCGTTTTTATAGCTAACAGCAAACATTTTTACTCTTTTTTTTAATTATTATTAGGCTAACTGTAAACCTTTTTTTTTCTTAAAGGCATAAATTCCCAACACAGACCTATTGGCTTTTTTAAAGGCACTCTTTAATTAAATATATACAATCTTTATCTTAAAACAACCTTTAAAAACGTAATTTTCTTTGAATGGCCTACTTTTATTTTGATTTTCTGATGAACTGTCTCTGCTGTCTGTGGCTGATCTGAAAACAGCTTTAAACACTTGCAGGAGTCACAGAAGCTTAACTGAAGCCGATCCGCGGTCAGTTCGAGCGCGCCTCACGCTGTTTGTCTAAAAGCACGCGTTCACACTTCAGCCCGTTAAGAAGGGTGCAAAATATCTCACTAAGCGAATTTAATGAGCTCCTAATAGGGGCTTGATGGACTTCGAGGCCCCATTTGGAGGAGCAAATTTGCTAGACCGCGTCACTCCGACCTCCTATAGGGCCAGCAAACTGACCCGCGTCTGGCAAAAGGCACAAATGGACAACTCAAGATAGCGGCGAGCAATTGCTTAAACATACAGTTGAGATAACAGATAATGCAATGACTCAATTAACGTTTGTGTTTTCGTTCACTTTAATCTAATTAGAAAACGATGTGACGGACAAACGTAGTCTTGGTAAAAAGTTAATTTTCACAAAAGGTTAACATTGATTGTATTATAGTCCACTTAAGACATTCTAACAAGAGTCTTCAGACATAGCCTACTAACAAGTAACTTTGCTACTACGTCAACTAGCAGTCATTAGAGCATTATTAGACTCTGCCTAATATCTTCTAACACTTTATGATGCGTGATGGATCCACAAAATAGACTACGACATAATTTACCGTCTTTATGTCAACTTACTCGACTAAACCTGAACCTTACTTAAGTCAGCTCTGACATGTAGTAACTCATAGTTAGTAGAATGTCTAAAATGGACTAAATAAAGTGTATCTCCTCAAGGTCATGAGATGTAGAGGCCTATGTAAAATAAATTAGTCTAATCTATAGACCACAGATTACACCAATTAAAGTAATTTAAATGATCAAAGCATAGATAGATAGGTAGATCCTAGGAAACACAGAGCAGCAGACAGTGAGGGTGGCAATAATAGATAGGTATGTTGTTTATTCTGTTCATTTGGGAGTGTTCTGGCTTATGGGGGTCTGTCTAGTCCCAGTCTGTTTTAACATTTGCTGATCTCAGAGTCTTGGAAACCCCCTGCCACTAACGGCTCTTAAAACATCTTCTCCCCCATGGTCAGGAATGTCAGTAATCACCAGCCCACTGCTCCTCAAGCCTGACCAGTGTGGTTTTTTTTAAGCAAGTCAACACGAATCATTAATTTAAAATAACAAGAAATGGATTAGTTAGAGCACGCAGTGTATATCAGTTCTCCCCAAGAACTCAACAAAAGTAAAGATTTGTGATTTGTTGTTTTATAATTGTGATTTGTCTTTAAGTGGGTTAAAAATATTATATATTATATATATATATATATATATATATATATATACTTTTAATGTTCTGATTGATTGATTTGGTCTGATGAAGTTATATGTTTTCAAAATATTTTAATAATGCAGTGGCCGGCACATAACCTTTCCCTCCAGCCAAGACTGACTTAATCATTTAGATCACAGCACTGGTAAATTCCAAAATACACGTAATGGATTATTTCAGAGGAAATTCCATGGCTTATTTGAATGTTAACCGATTTCTCACATCTCAGTTTCTCAGTTTTCCAAAAAAACACACTGCTGTTGAAATGCCCCCTTTTGAAATATTTCACTTGCCTTAATAATAAATTCATTGTGTGAACTGAATAACGGTGAATCTTAAACTATGAGAAAATAATATGTTCGCATGTGTTTGTATATGTCTTCGTTTTTTACAGTTACTTTTATGTGCAACATTTTATAGATCAAATAATGTCTTTTACAAATATTTCACTTCCCTTCAATTTTTAAACAGTTACTTGACTGATGCAGTATATAGGCTTTAGCGTTCACAGCATTGTTAGTTTTAAACAAACCTTAAACTATTGCATTAAATACAGTGCTAAGAAATTGGTGTTGATTTTTTCTTAAAGTTACAGACCCCTCATCGGCCCTCTAAAGGGCCATCATTCCTCACCAGTCCAGAGCCAATAGCATTATTATTACAAAAGAAACTTTAGATGCATTGTCAATTATAGTAAAGCTACACTGTCATAATTTACTCACCCTCAAGTAGTTTCAAAGCTGCATGAAGAAGATATTTTGAAGAAAGTTTGTTTCAAGGCTGTTTTGGTCACCATTGACTCCCATAGTATTTTTTTTTCCTACTGTGGAAGTCAATGGTGACCCAACCCTGGTTACAGACTTATCTTCCTTTGTATTCAGCACAACAAAGAAATTCATACAGGTTTGAAACTACTTGAGGGTGAGTAAATGATGGCAGACTTTTCATTCCTTAGCCCTATCGACTCAATAAATAAACCAGAGCTGTTTCCCTACCTACTGATGCATGTCTCCTGTCATCTGACTAGTGAAGTGAAAAAGTGCAATTTAGAATGTTTAACAAATGTTACCAACATCCTGTGAATAAAATTATGTAAATGACCTTTTCACTCTTAAACATTTGAATGGGCCTGTTTAACTGAATCAACATAAATGCAAAACTATATCTAATCTAAAAAAAACACAAATTCCGAAAACGCAGTAAAACTAGCATTGGCATTTTAAAACAATGCTATTAAATATCTCATGGTACAGTTGAACTTTTCCCAGGGTCAGAGCGTCCACGGTTGTCCATTCCGGTGACCCAGTCATTCTCACGTCTACACAAGCGTCACGCCTCTGCTCTCATCTGAGGCGGTGTGTGTGGACGACACCAGCCCTCACACCTCAAGAGCACACTTCTCTCACCCTCTCTTCTGCCCGTCTATGTTCCAGGACCGGCATCAGTGTTCCCACATCAGCACAAACCTTCACACTTCTCAACCCTGAACCTCGCTGATGCACATTCATCATTGATTTAGTAAAAAGACTGACAGAGCCCTGAAGCTACATGAAAGCCAATGTAGTGAATAAAGGTAAATTAATTAAAAAAACAACCTCCAATAGGGGGCAGTCCTTCTGCTCAAAATTATTAACTGGTTGAAATCCTTTTAGGGTCCTTTCGAACCATATGAACACAGTAATTCCTTTTTTTTTTCCTCAGATAATGTTTGTAATGATTATTTTATGTTTTATAGTTTTTTTTATGTTTTAGCAATCAGTAGTGAGGCAAGGAAAGGTATGTTTCACTCAATAATCTGGTTACTATACAGATATTCATACATGGTGCCATCAGTGACATCATATATCACAGTTTTTATGTGTGTCATAACAGACGTAGAAACAACACTTTTAACTTTAAAGCCACAATTAAAAGGTAAAGGGTTAACCTGAATTCACTCACAAAGAATAACTAAAATTCTGGAATATATCATGCAAGTTATATGGAAATTTATGGTAGTTTTATAATATTTTTTTCATTCTTTTTTGGAACGGTTACAGTAGGCTACATGTTCATTGTATTAAAAAAAAAGGAAGTAAGAACATTCTTTAGAACATTTACTTGAAAGTAAATTCACAGAAAGAACAAAACAGTGATAATTATGGTGAAAAAAAATTATGAATTAATGTTAATTTTTGAGTCATTACATTTTTTATCATATTAGTCTGCATATTCAGTAATGCCGTACTGAACTTAATGTCAATGAAAACCAGGCTGTGAGTGACAGACTACAGTCTCCACAATAGTACATACTGATCACATCATTTTCACAACTCACAATTTCATAAAGTGTTTGTCTGCTGAAAGTTTCTTTGGGAAGATGATTTCTCAGCTAAACAATTGGCATGTTGATGAATTACAGAACAAAACCTTGAACACACTGTACTTTTATCACTCTCAGCCTCGTTTTCACTCTTATCGACCCTAACAAAGGTCAATCAAATTATTAGGTACAGTAGCTATTGAAAAATGAAATTTATTACTTCCACTATACGGCTGACCTTAGTTTAGGGTCAGAGCATCCAGCGATGTTCATTCCTTTGACCCAGTCATTCTCACGTCTACACAAGCGTCACACCTCTGCTCTCATCTGAGGCGGTGTGTGGGGATGACACCTCATGAGCACACTTCTCTCACCCTCTCTGATGCTCTGCTCTCTCCACTGACACACACTACATGTACCAGAACCTGCATCGCTGTTCCCACATCCGCACCTTGCATACAAACAAACACTGACCCTGCTTTAGCCCAGAGCACTTTAGAAGCATGGCAGACTATTTCTGACTGAATTCATTGTGTAGAATATTCATAAGGAATTATAAGTATAATTGTGGACCAACTATTAATGACTATGACTTTTGCCGCAATTGCTGCTTATTAATTGTAAGGTAGTTGTTAAGTTTAAGTATGGGGTAGAATGTAAAATATGGTCATGCAGAATGTGCTTTAGAAATGTCTGTATGCTATACTCTCCATGTTAATAGTTAAAAGTGAGAACTGGTCCCTAAACTAAAGTGTAACCATATAATTATTTTTTTAAACAATTTCAGTGAAAAAAAAGCGTTATGATAACCTTTAAGTATAATTTTTATCACTATCTCTCAAATTTGAAAAACAGCAGATATAGATACAGGTTCTTTATTAATATCCATGGTTCCCTGAAGAACCTTAGGTTCTAGTATTCTTTACCGAAAGGTTATTTTGGAGAAAAAAACTTTTATTTTATTAATAAATTGCTCATCAGTAGAACCACTAAAAATGATAATTGTTTTAAAGAAAGGGTAATTTTTTGTATATGTTTGAAAATAAATGTTAAATACATATGTAAACATTAAGCAAATACATTAATCAAAATACAATATGAAAAATGTAGAAATACATTTTGGTTAAAAAAAAAAAAAAGGTTGAACTTTTAAAAATATATTTCATTGAACATCACAACATATGTTTAGGATATATTCTAAATTTAATTTGGCTACAAAACATATATATTCTGCCATTAGAGTAAGGCAAACCTATTGATCTTTGTACTTTAAGTGTGATATCATTGTATAAATATTTCTGATTTCTATCAATGTGTAAACCGTTAACCAACATTGCTTTAAGCAACGACCGTCTAGTGACCCTGTTGACTCGTGCGCTTCTCACACCTCTCATCTTATCTAAGGAGGTGTTGATGTGACACCAGCCTTCACACTACAGATCGTGGTCATTCTGCTCACTTTCTGCTCCAACACACATGCCCAGGTCAAGACGGAGCCAGGGCAGCCATTCCAACATCAGCACCTACATACTCTTGACCTGGACGCTGACCTCAGATGCACACATTCCAGCACCCTTTGTTTCAACAGCTTTTTTTCTGTTATACACATAGCCATGGAAGATTTTGTGGTCACTATTTGAGGTCAAAGAGATCAGAGATAAAGAACAGGGTTCTCAGGATTAGGTTGTGTCCTTGAGCAATAGGGTGCTAAGACCTGGCAAATGCCTATAAGGAAGAAAATGCTGATTAATAAGTCTTTAGCAATAGAGTGCAATTAATACTATAGGGGCTTTGTGGTTCTCCAATGGAAGGTTACAGGTCTGTTCTAAGGGGGGGAAATATTTGAAAGATACAACTCTGTACTTATTTTAGAAAGTATTGATGATAGTGATATAAGTGAATCAGAAAATCAGGTTGTACAGTATTATAACAAGTTGTAGAGTACCAAAGCAGATATGCAATGAGTGTAAGGGAAGTCAACCTATCTAATCATCTGGGTACAGTATTGAATGCCAGTTTGAAAGATGTGATCCACACAACAACCAGAGGTCAGGAGAGATGCCAGTGTCTATTAGCATTACTATACAGACAGGCACCAATGCTCCAACCTCTACTTATGTTTGTGGTAGATGCTGAAAAAAATGAGTCTTGATGACTTTCATTTGTGCTACGATAACTGATTTGAAATTTTACGATGAAACACAAAGACATGGTGTTCAGGCAGTGAGGTTTTAGACATTGTCAAACACGACTTCCAAAGTAAATATAGTAGAACTAGAAAAAAAGTAATGTTCATAAAGATTTTTAATGTTTTTTGAAACAGTAAGACCTTATAAATGAAGGATCCCTAAAAAAGGTCAAAGGTCAGATGCAAAAAACTAATTTTAGAAAGGGATTTTACTCTTAAATATATATAAAATAGAATTTTTTAAGCTGTAAATTCACAATTGGTCCTATAGAGTTCATATGCTATCTATCCATCTATCTATCTATCTATCTATCTATCTATCTATCTATCTATATCTATCTATCTATCTATCTATCTATCTATCTATC
>JAUMHQ010000085.1:10232484-10249654 GCA_032361165.1 Enteromius paludinosus
GTCTCTTTTATTATAGTGCAATAATACACAAGGGCATGCTGTACAGTGATTTTACCATGGTGGTTTAATGCCTAAAACGCCCCTTAACTGTGATAAAATGAATGTAATCACATTGCCTTTCATTTCACCAGGCTAACACGTTTTGCACATCTACTCTATTTCACAATGTACCACATGGGAACATGCATTTCGTACAAAGCTTAAAGAGATACGAAGATACCCCTAGGGTGCCAGTAAGTGAGAGTACAACAATAATAACACCTCAGGCTACAGGGAATCCCTCTACATTCTCGGTGACCACCCCCAAATTATTCTAAAAGACTAAAGAAAGCGGTCACTAGGCGGAAAAGGTGCTTTTATCAGCTTAACGTCATGTGAACAAAATTACACTCATTGGTGTTGGGAGAGAAGATTTCGGTTTCATTCTAAAGTGTGGTGGGATTGCAGTGGGTTTCATCTTACACCGAGCTGAACACACTGAAACTGCCAACTTCTTTTCTCCCGGCGGTGCACTCCTCCCCCCTGAACGCAGACAGAAAAAGCAGGAGGAACAGGTTTTTCCTCCACCACTTGGCAATTTCCCCCTCGGGAAAGCATGCAGGGCTTGTACAGGCATGCAGACACAATGTGTATAAAAGCATGAAAAGAGAGTCAATTAATCTCTCCCTCCACCCTGTTCTCTGTCTTTCTACATCTCTTGTCCTTAGGCTGTCATCTCTGTGTGAGCAGTTGCAGTATTTGTAGATTTTGTGTTGATGGTACATTGCAACTGGTCGAGTAGTAACAACTGCTTCTAAGTTTAGAAGAATAGTTAGCTCAACCTTATATTATTCCAAACCTTTATTACTTTTTATCTTTTGCAGAACTCAAAAGAAGAAAGTTTGAATAATGTACCCGTCATAGTTTTACATGCAGTTACAACCAAGTTAAAATTGATTCGGAAGACCTATGAATAACTTATGACCAGTAAAGTCTTTAGAAGGAATAAAAAAGCTTTGAGTAAGAAACAAATGGAAATCATTGTTTACTAATAAGAAAATTAAGTGGGTTGTTAATTGATGCAAATAATTACACATATAATTCGTTTATAACCCCTCGCTGAGCTTGACCTAAAAAAAAGAGTTGTATAAACATTAAATTATATGAAATATTCTATGTAAATACTGGAATCTATTTTAAAAATAGCGCTAGAATGCGTATGCATCATCTGGACAACACATATGCGCAGACACTTTGTTCAGAATACATGTAAACGGATTGCAGCTTTATATTTTTTTCTATTTTAAAGCAGATTTTAGGCTTAATATTAAGAAATAAGTCTTTGTGAAACTTGAAGTCTCCATTCTTTGTGATTGCATGGAAAAGTTCTTCAACTAAGAATATCATACAGAGTTGGGATTACATTAGGGTGAATAAATAATTTTAAGTTGATTCCATTTCTTACCTGTGTGAGTCCTTTGATGTGCTTTCAAGTGAGAGCTCTTTGTGTAAACTTTGGTGCATCCTGGTACAGAGAAAAATGGCCCAGATGTTAGCTTACAAATGTCCCTGATAATCTCTGCTCATCTTCAGGATGGCATGGCACATGTAATCCAAAATGATTTACTGGAATGGCACACTAACCTGGGAAGTCACAATGATGAATCCTTCTCTTCTCCAGCTCAGGGTTGTTCCGTCGGTTGTATCGGGGTCCCGTGAGGACGCCCTGACCGTGGGCCATTAGCATGGAGTGAGGGGTCATCTGTCCAACCTTCATTCCGATTCTAGCCTGGTACGGCGGGGGAGGCGGGACAGAGGTGATGAGCTCTGCCTGGTTCTCGGGACTGCCGGGCTGGGAGTTGGGGGGCGATGGAGGCAAGCTGTGCGGCTGGGGTGAAGTGTAGAACGGCTCGGGCATGACAAATTCACCAGATTGCGTCGTCAAGGCCACCGTGTTCAGGTTGAGCATGGTCCTGCCGGATGCACCGATTCCATTCATCGATTGACTCTGGGAGAAGGTCATTGTGGTAAGGTCGCTACTGCTGACGGGCATCTGGTAGACCGCCGGCTGCTGAGGGCCGATGTGGAGCTCGTCTGTGACGTTTATGTCAGGTTTGATAAAGAGGCTGTTGACCGTCTGGGGCACGCTGAAGACGGAGGTGAATTCGGGCAGTGTCTGAATGCTACAGGGTTCGTCCACCCCTGGCTCAGTTTTGATCTGATGCACCTGAGGTTTGGTTGGACGATAAAGGCCTGTGCGAAGGTGTGTGGTATTAGGCAGGATAACATTGATGTTGAGACTGTAAGGGGTTGGCTTCTCATCTGCAAAATACTCATCCACCACTGAGGCGCTGTCCCGACGGTACTTCTTATCCGTAATGTCTGGGGCAACCAGTGGGGTGATCTGGGGCAAATATTTATCCATCTCCATCCGTGTCTGAAACAAACAGAAGATGATTAGAATACAGTGCAGTACCTTTAAACACTGTAGTGTACATTGCTCCGGTTAATTCAATCGTTTATTTCATCCCAATTTAAAATTCTTTGCATCCACAACCGCAACTGAAATCCAAATGATGCATTCATTTAATTGCATGAAATAGTATTTCTCAATTAAATTAAGTTCACTGAATGTTTTTATTTTCGGTTGCATTCAGGCCATGTTGATAGGTTTTGCGCGTGTCTTGGTAATTGTATCAAGCTTCCGTCTGACTGACTTTTTTTCGCTTCACCACAGCTGTTTAAAAGATTGTATTTGAAAAAAAAAGCACACAAACATGTTATTGTCTTTCACAGTTGATTTGTGATTGCAACGCCAGGTACAAGCAGTGGGAGATCATTCCCTGCTTTAACCGTGCGCACAAAGGCAAGTTCAACGGAGCAGTTCTGCACAGTGCTCCAGTGCAGCACAGAGTAAACAGAAACCTCACAGGTGTGGCGGCCATGAAGGATTGGAGCACAAAGCAAAACCAAAACAGCGACATGTGATAGCAAGAGGAGATATGTGCACAAACAATGAACAAAAATAGAACTCTAAAAACGAGTGTACCCTGGAGAGCCATTCAGGTGCAACGGTGCTGTAAACTCCCGAGACTGATAAATGAGGGCATTTGTGCGATAATGAAGAACCAGATTTACCAAACCAGTCAATTGGCAAGTCAAATGTGTGATGATGAAATGGTTAGCACATGCAAAAACCTGAACAGCCTAAATACCTGTCTCGAACAAAACGTTCAGCGTTTACACAATTTGCAATGGCTACAGCATGTGCTAACCAAAATCAGCCCAAAAAAATAAAGCACGAGACCACTAGTGAAAATGCTACATTATTTTATACCAAAATAAATCAATGAATTTTAGAATGACTTTGGTTTGTCGTCATACTGCTTTTTCATATAATTATACATACATCATTTTCAAGTGAAGATTAAATTAAGTGACTTGTGGTTTAACTCTTAAGTAAAACGATTAACATTTGGAATTCACACCTTGAATGCATCCGAGCACATAATCTTTTTTCATTCCTAAAAGATTTTAAACATTACAAGTTCTCTTTTTTAAGAAGTCGTTGGAGACATTTGGACCCCACTTAAAACACACAGCTGCCTTTATTGTTGATCTTATTCCAGTCATTATATTTGACAATAAACATTTCAAAAGCACTGTAATGTCCAGCTGTCTGAAGTGCCAGCTATGTCAACAATAAGGCATGTATTGTCAAAATGCATTTCCTTGGCAACCCACTGATGTGGTTTCATGTACAAATATCTTCATCCTTTCAGGTAAGTCATACCCTAACATGTGAGGTCATGTACTCTCGGGGAATGTACAATGAATGCTGACGCTTCTGCAGCTTTTCATATCGCTGTGGATGAGCCATTTATTACCGACAATTGTACTTTTACAGTGTTAACGCCAACAATTCCACCTTCATCCCCATCGGGCCAGCTTTGGAAAGTTAAAACCAGGTAATTAATGGAAAATAGCTTTCGATTTATCTCCAGACCTGGCAAGCGTACCGCCCCTGCCCTTAGTCCTGGGCACAAACAGGCCTTGTGTTGTGTGGTACTGGCAGAGAGGCAAGTGCCCTTGGCTACAGCTTCCGTTGGCCTTAGAGACCCGGTTCTGTTCACTGGGTTTGTGTGAGGAGAATGAACAGCAGCTCAACCCTGGCCCAAGAACCGAGTTAATGATTGGAGAACATTTACAACTGCTAAGTTATGTATTTTAGGGACCGATAACGGCTGGGAGCCGAGTTAGGCATAAAAATAATCTTTGAGATAAATAAGCAGGAGGTTTCCGTGTTGTCGACGTACGTTAAAAATATGGCTCGGCTTTCAAAAATTCTGGAAATCAAATTAATTCTTTAAAGGGATAATTCACCCAAAAGTACTTATGAATTAGTTTATCTTTATGAATGATCTCATACGCATTACTTTATTTCTTCAGCCCCCCCAAAAACTGAAAAATCGAAAGTGTTAAAATATAAAAGATTGTTTTGTCCATATAATACAAGTCAAACAACATTAAGACATAATTTAATTAGAAAATATATTATTTTATATTTCACATTATGGCATGGGCATATGTTTTTAATTTTGTTTTATTTTGCTGAAAAATCCCTTTTTTTTTTTAAATTAAAAAGTCTTGTAAAGGAGCACATAATGCTCAGAAGCATTGGAAACGGCATGATATTTGTCTTCCGAACTGATTGGACGATGTGAGATTTCACTGCTTATTTCCAGAATCCAGAACAGAATAGAACAGAATAGAAGACCTTTTTCCTCATTTCAACACAAAATGTCTTTCCGTTCCTTTATGGCCTAAAAGGAATTCAAAAAGATGGAGATTCGTTCACAGATCCCCATAAAACCAGACTGTTAGGCTTCTTGTCTGTTTACTGGAGCCATAACAGCACAAATCATCCGAGGGCCGCAGCAAGAGAAAACAAAACCTTTGAGACGAAAATGATGTTTTATGGCTTTGGGGGAAATAGATAACAGTTGTTTTGGCTTTCCAGGACCATGACTACTGAAGGAACCATCTTGACTGCTCTTCACAGCAGTGGATATGACTACTAACCGCTGGTTTTGTAATAGAAAATTAAAGTAAGTTACTACAGTACAGAAGCATGACACTGCAAAACGATGTGACTCCGCCATATCTTATGATTAGATGCACCAAATCAATCATGTAATCAAGATAATCTTTAATTATAATCAGGACTTGGTTTCGGATTATTTTAGCAATCTAGTTTAATTTAGACTATGACTCCTTTAATAGCAAGTACCAGGGGTCATGAGGTCAGACATGTGCTACTCGTCACTAACCAAAGACAAGGGAACAGAGCCATATCAAGGCCCACGCTGTTTTCTTCAGTGTAGCCAACAATCTACATGTTCCCTGTGGCCAATCAAACTTTTGAAGGAGTGCAATGAGGTCATCAGTCATTGGCCAAGCCAGTCATAAACCGCTGGTGTTCTAGTTCGGGTGCCATATGATCCGACCCAGCACATTCGATTCACATTTTAGAACAAACTTTTTTCAGTAGTCATTGTAGACTTACACATGATCATTAAAACAGAAAACAAAATAAAACATCAAAGAAATGTATAGCAGATACCTATGGCCGATAGTTTAAAGGCAGTCTGACCAAAGGCAAAAAGAACTGAAATCTGAATCAATAAATACAGTTTAAACCTGAATGTTCTCTTGGGGCAAACTAAATCTTAAACTTTTGAATAATATATCACGGTGTTAAGTAACACTATGATTTTCTACAAAACTTCAAACCGTGCATTGAAGTTGCTGACCATCTGTCTATTATTCAGCATTCGTCAATTATTATTTATTATTAGTCAGAGTCAAATATAAACTATACTATGTACAGAACAGTATGAAGTCTGTGTTTGTTATTGTTATATTATATTAGATTATATATGATTGGAAAACTGACATGTAAATTGAAAGATAAATGTGTTGCAGCATAAAATAAAATTTTTAAACACATTTACTTAAAAAAAATTTAAGAAATAATTTAATTCGGATTCTGATTTTAATTACTGAAATGTAAAAAAAAAAAAGAGAGAAAAGAAAAGAAAACACTACATGTATACTAACATACTATGTAGATTTATTGGTTTTGGTCTTTTGATGTTAATAGTACTAACAATAATAATAATACTCCTACTAATAATACATTGCATAAGCAATTATTCATACTTATCATGCTAAATTAGTAAATGTTTAGTTAAGTTGACCCTTATGTGAAGATGCATACCTCAAACGAGAGCTCATACTGATAGAAATACTTGTAAAATTGTAGTTTTTAAATTTGATAAACGATACTTTACACGTCCAGAAAGACACTGGCATCACAGAAAGCCGTTCGAGAAGACCATTTTTTTGTTACGGAGCAAGTGCTTTCTCTTAAAAGTGCATCTGCTGTAGTATACTTTCGTGAGGTTTAGGCAAAAAATATTTTTGTTTCCCAGTTTAAGTCAGACACCACAGAGCGCCTGCCATACCTGAGCCATTTCGACAGCGTTTGTTGCTAGTCTCACCGGGGGTTTGACGTCCTCAAACACAGACGTGTCCTCCGGCCCATCCGCGCTACACATCCGCACGGGTTTCAGCTGCGTGAAAACCGCCCTCTCTTCTGTGATCGGAGCGCCAACGGCCAGTCCTACACTTGCCATTTCTATATGCAAATATCGAATATTATATTTTAATCTTATTTTTGAAGAATACACATATACGGAATTACTGTTAACGTCCTTGTCGTTACATCCAGACGCGCGGTGTATCCAAAACCCTCCCTATGTCACTCAGGTAGCCTTACCTGTTGTAAAGTATCATATTGTGAAAACGTAGTACCTGAGTGACGGCTGCGTTAGCCATTCAGAGCGAGGAGAAGAGCGCCTTCTCCAATCACAGAGCAGGTAGGCGTGGCTCACCTGAGAGGTGTATAACATGGAGACGTTGCTTTTCTGTATACGCGTCAGAAAAAATTACACCGAGGCTGTCATATTGTAAACAATTTATTTCTTTGCTCAGTATGAAAACTAACTTTTTTTGTGATGACAACGCTGTTTAATTTATGAACCAAAATATCATGCTAATAAATGGTCTTTATTAGCTGGTTTTGTACATCATCTTATCGCCCAGCTATAGACAACAGGCTGGGAGAACAAGCTTGTTCATGGCTATTTGTTTACTTCATCAATTTCATTGCAGTTGACTAGTCACACGCTAAAGCAATTTAGGTTTAAATACTGCATTATTAATTTTACACCATTCATAATTAAATTATTTCAATTGAATTGACTATAAACAACATAAGCATGTGATTTTCGGATTGCAGAAATAAATATATTTTATTACTTCACTCTCTCAGTCATGATAACATAATTCCATAGCTCCCACACAGACATTACATAAGACATTAGTGCATATTGTAACATGCCCATGTATAGCGATGATATTAAAGCAGACTAACTTACAAATGAAAATCTGTAAATCCCACTTCACCTGTAAGTTATTGTTTTGTCTAAAGCGTACCTCAGGCCGAAAACAAATCAGAGCACAAATCAGTTTCCATCAGACGGCTCACATGAAGTACCAAACCAACCAGTTATATTTATCTTGATGTTCAGATTCAGTGTTTCATTGCTCCATGAATTTCTAGAAGCAGCAATGTGGAAAAAGGATGAGAAAAAGTGATGGGTCGGAAACTGGATCGTCTGCATTCCTCCTGTTTTATCAAAGAGCCTGAGGACAGACGGGGTCAGTCAAAAACAGACGTGGTCACTGCAGGTGTCACTGTTTAGGGCCAATTCGGAGGGAACTGTAGTTGTTTGAGAGGTCAGACAAGGTGGAAACACCTGTTCCTGGGTTTAAATGGGGTTGCTGCATTACTAAAGTTACATGATGCAAAGATTCACTGAGCTCAGTGCAGTTTGCCAAAACTTGCCATGCATTGTGTAAAGTGCACAATATAAAATGCACATTATGTAAAGCCAAAAATGATAGTAATGTCTGTTTTTATGTAAAATCTGGTTAAGGTCACAGAGTTCTAAAAAAAACAACAACTGCTGTTTCTTGTTATTAAAAGCTTATTATTAGTTTTTATTTGAATGTTCGTAAATTACATGGGCATACAAAGTGGGGAAGGACCTTGGTGACAGAACAGTCTGTTCTAATTATAATAATTTGCAACAGAATATTGGTTGAACTTGTCAGGACCTGTTCATAACATTAAGTATACTGTACACATCAATCACTTTTAACATTTCAAAACATCCCATGCTCTGCATAATTTGAACCCATAATGAAGAATGAGGTTTTACAAGTGTGAATATATGTGTAGGATTTGCAGGGGTGCCGAAACGGGGGAAAGGTTAGGATGATTCCTTGCAAGATTTGTACGCAGCATGGGGAGTCAATGTGATGTTCAGGGAGCCCGGAAATCATAGTGGCCCCCATTGTGTTTTGTATTTCTCTGGATGGATGAGATGAGACAAATTTAAATGAGTCGACATAAAACATTTTTTGCAAAAGTTTCAAGTATGATATTTTATTGAAAATCTTATAGAAACCCAATGATTGACAGACAGACAGATAGATAGATAGATAGTGGGGCCAATTAAATTCACATTCCAACTCATCATCTTCAATTCGGATGTCTTCACATTTCAAAGGAACAATTAACCCTACAGCAGTGTTTTACTCACCCTCATAATTTCATTCATGCATGCTACTGTTTTCTATGCAACACAAGAGGGAATATTATTTGAAATATCTCCTCTTGTATGCCACAGGAGAAAATAAAGCATTAAATAAATAAAACACACAAATACACAAAAACATAGAATTGAACTCTAATATAACTATTTCTTTAAAAACTGTAGCAATCATTCAACATCACTTAAAGTTTAAGTACGTAAAGAGAACTCCAATAGACTTCAAAAATTGCTAAAATCACAGTATGTCCTGAACACATTTGGAAATAGAATGACTAGGATACTGAAAGTATGCTTATGCAGAATTTAGTGCACTGACTATTAAAGAATCTTGCCTGAGCACCTTGAGAGTGGCATGTGTGCTTGTGCAATCAACAGACCGGTCTTTGCCGGGCTCGTATCAAATTTGCATGGGCAATTGGTTGATGGATTGCGGTGAGTTTCAGTGTGTGGTTACTAGTGCTCTGCCTGCAAATGCTCACCTTCCTGAGCTCAAATTACATCAGCAGCTCTCTCACACACACTCCTGAACACGTGTGCTATGAGGCAATACACACGTATCCAATCGTGCCACATTTCGATGCCGTTTTGCTTTCTTTTTATGCCTCATTTGTCCAGTTACGGCCTCAGAGAGTATGACAGATGTCCTAACGTGAACATTCAACATTTAGCATCTCACAAAATGGCCTCACAACAACTCTGTAAATGAATATCTGAGCATTGAAAGTAACTGATGCATTCCGGGGGCCGGAGAGCCGGTGCCGGCTATGGATTTGAGAGCCAAATGTTGACTGAGGGAGGGTGTCCTTCAGCCCTGAATAGGCCCTGATTGTTCTTCCCTATTACAGCACTGAAGCTAAAATGTGTACTTTTCAATAAGGTAAGAATCAGCATTGATCTAAGCAAACCATGCAGCGCTAACCAACCGTGTACACACCCAGACTTTCATTGTGAAATGACAGAATGAGTAGTGTGACAAAAGGTGAAAAATTGATTTTTTTTGTTCCTCCGGTGAATACAATCCATGACCACTTTCTAAAACACAATGCTCATATGTAGAAATGCATTACAGTGTCCTATAAATCAAAGTTGGGATTTTGTGCTGTCTGTACACTGAGAGCGTTTGGAAAAAAATAGCAGCGCATGTCTCTCATGCTTTCTCACATATAAATACATGTACAAAACAATGTATGTCAAATCTGAAATATAACTTACGATTGCTTCTGGCTTTGAATGTCCGGAGTGACAGGAATTTGAAACCAAAACAGAGCCAAACATCTCTCTAGATCTGCAAACAATTCAGGAGAATTAATCTAGAACTTTACGCGTTCAATATGGAGAACGTTTTTGTATATTCACAAACACATTTCACATTCACCCAATGTGGCCTTCACAATGAGTTAAGCTTCCTTTATGACTATCCAGTTACAGTCAACTCAAATTTGCAATTCATTTTGTTTTGACATTTTTTTTCATTTCATGATTTCAGCTAAGAACAATAAACGTTAAGCATTATTACTGAGACTGGACAGGGATTTGTAAAGTTGCTAGCATGCTTTGCGCACAACCTAATGTTGGTAAGTTAACGGCTCAAAAGTACTCGATAAGTGTGAGATTGACCAGCAGGAACACTAATCAGCATAACTATAACCATATGTACACAAAAAGCAGTATATCTATCTTGTTAGTTGAGTTTTGTTTCAAATAGGACAATGTAAGTTTGGAAATTGTACAGAAAAACCTGTAAGCACATGTTTATTGGTTAACTGTAAGCCACCTTTAGCAAAAAAAAAAACTAGTTTAGAGTTGCATTATATCTAATTTGTAAATGCTATAAAAATCTATGAATTTATGATAAAAAAGGTACATTTACTGCCTTTTATCCTGCTTGGTTTTTGTCTTTAACTGTGCTCAGTGTCTATATATGAGTATTGGCTTCGTTTAAAGTTCACTCAAAAATAATTTTTTGCACAGGCTCATCTCCTCGAGCTGCAGGGTTTAATTAGTTTTCATCTGTGCTCTTTTGACTCTTAAAGCTTATTAACGTTTGGTGCCTACTGACTTCTATTATATGACTGACAGACGGTTTGAGTTAAAAATCTTTGTTTGTGTTCTACTGAAGAAACAAAGTCAACTATATCTTGGATGCTCTGGGGGGTAAGCAGATAAACATCAAAGTTTCATTTTTCCCTTTAAGTTTTAACTATCCCTTTAAGGGTCAAGCGATGATGCTTGTGAATTTCAACAAGGGCACATACAAATTGTCACATACATTGCAGTTCTGAAAAGAGACACCTGGATAAACAAAATGGCCAATTTTACAATAGTGAAGAAGTGTAGGTCATTTGAAGCTTTACAAACATGTTGCAAACAATGTGAGCCATTGTAAATATGAAAAAAAAACAAAAAAAAAAAACGGTTGAGACATTAAGTAGAGAAAGTTTTAAGATGTCTTCACTATTAATATAATGGTTAAGCGTTGATTGTCTTATAGAAAAGGTTACTGTCATTTTTTTTACTGTTTACTCTTTTTTGTTAAAAAAGACTTCAAAGATCCTATTGATACAAATACAAAGAGCAAATATCAATACACAGAAAAGAACCGACTACCCACAGACCTTATATTAATAACTGTTATATGAATCCCAAGGAAACCAAAGGGTTAATGAAGCCGTATGTTTGCTTTATGCTCTCACAAAATGACGTAGGTCCATGTCCATTAAAACGTCTTTAAGATTAAGCAGGATGTTGAATATAACTTTAAGAGGGTGGTTGCGCAATTCTGAGCACCGGAATACAGTGGGAGGTGACCATATATGGCCCCAGGAAATGCTGGAATTCCTTCAGGTGAGATATGGAATGACGTTTCAATGTAATCGGGTCAGAGAACGAGGAGTTAAACAATTTCTGTGCACTATCAATAAAATATGCCAGTCTTTCACCATTGATACGCCCATCTGCAGTAAACAAAGTCACAATGACCTTGCGTGAGAAAAGCATTACTGTTGAAATTTCTCAATCCAACCAATCGCATATTTTTTTAAGCAACTTCAGATAATGGATTATGTAATGTGCCATTTTGTGCATTTTCCACTAGTGCTTATAGTTTTTTCTTTACTTAAATGTTTATATATATATATATATAATTCCAAGAAAGAAGATACATTTTGTCTCATGTTATTTGCATGTTAATTTTTTTCTATGCTATTGCTATGTCAAACCATAGTACACAGTCCAATTTTTATTTGTCGACTACCCATACACACACACACACACACATGTTGGTTTTTGTGATTTATGGGCACTCTCCATAGGTGTAATGGTGTTTCTACTGTATAGACTGTATGTGGTATTGTCCTACACCGACCCTACACCTAAACCTACCCCTTACAGGAAATTACAGGCACGTTCAGATTTTCAAAAAAGTTAAGTTTTACAAAATGAATTTCAGGAGGAATACGCACGTACGATTAGCTCCCACCAACCTACTCATGATCCAATTAATTACCCTATCAGCCATTCGCTCCCCTGGTTTAAACACCGCTCTCCTTCACTCTCTGGCATCTTCGTTTCTTTCTCGTGGCATCTCTCGCAGCCCAACGCTCAACTCTCGTATCCAGTCGCTAATGAGATTCAGCGTAATAAACGTAAGATATAGACATGACTATGGCATTATTTTGCCTACCAAATGCTCTGCTCCTCTCAGCCGCTGAACTGAGCAGACGCTGAGAGAGGCACACACTCTGAGAAACAGGAGCTTGCACTCGCGCGGCACTACCAGGGGCACGCCGAGGTTTGTCCAAGAAGTCGTTAGATTCATCGCTAGTCACTTTTCGGAAAATGTCACCAAGGGGGTCCGAAGTCGCTAAATGTAGTGCTAAGTTGGCAACACCGCTCTTAGTAGCCGGGTCCACTTCCTCTGCATAAGTTTGGGTTGATTACATTCATCTGGGAATCAGTGGGCATTATTTACCATAGTTCGTCTTGTAAATAATTTAAAGCCATTCAACTGGGGAGTTTCATCAACACATTTCTTCGTGCCTTTGTGTTCATTGAGATTTTAAAGCACAGGGTTTATATATGTGAACGCCATGAGCACGTGTGCATTTACATGTGTGCGTATATATATGCGCGTGCGTAGGAACATGCATGCAATTCGTGCTAGTGCGTGTGATCGTTTTCATGAATGTTTATGCGTATGCATGCGTAAATGTGTCTATGTATATACATATATATATGTGTGTGTGTACATATATTGGTGTATATGTGTGTTTATGTGTATGCGTGTGCATGTATATTGTCTCTGCACGCGCCATTTTAAGTCATGCCAGTTTATTAGAATCTTAAAGATAATAGCGGTACCTGATGATCAATACCAGCCAACATAATGCTTGGCAGGCTAAAAGACCTACAGTATGCGTTTTTTTTTCTTCAAAATATTAAATTAACATTAGTGGTAGATCTATGGTAGGGCTGCTCGATTCGGGAAAAATGTCACATTGTGATTTGCGATACGATAAACAAGTGGAATGATTCAACTTGCTCGTTATTAAGGGAAATACACACACAGATTACGTATAATGATGAAATTTGAATTTCTCAACTGAGATACAGTATACAGTGCAATCTAGCAACAACTATAAATTAACAATGTTTTCAAATTAAGTAGCAGTAACATCTTTACATTTTTTTTATTAAATTACATTAAATTAACTTTAAATTTGACACGTAATTAACATGAGTTTTGCCCAAACCTCATATGTCTCAAATGAATAAAACTAGAGACATTTGTTAGTTTTAAGATGAGTTTTTTCAATTCTCTCTCTCGTTTCAGAATTCAGGACATCGGCTCCAGACACAGAGGCTCATCCAACGCCGGCTCCTTGCTATTCTCAGCTCATATTCCCCTAAGTGTCTAGACTCAATTCTGCTAGCTTCCCTGACAAATGCTTCAGACAGTCTTTGCCGAATTCTTCCGGCTTCCTTTTCCTTTCCCTCTTGACTTTCCCCGCCTCACCAGCCTCTCTCTGCCTTGCTCGCCTTTTCAGCCTTGCTTAGCCCACCTCTACGGGCCTCTACTGTTGCACTCGCTCTCTTTGAACCTTTTATCGTCGCCTCGCTCCCTCACCTAATTTTACCTTTGTATCTTTTGCCCTGGCCCTCTCTGGCCTTGTATTCGCCCGGCCTCCCTTGGCCTTGTTCTGGCCTCCCTTGGCCCAACATTGCCCTGGCCCTCTCTGGCCTTGTATTCGCCCGGCCTCCCTTGGCTTTGTATTGGCCTCCATTAGCCCAACACTGTTCGCCCTGGCCTCCCTCGGCCTTGTATTACATGCGTTAGCCACCTTCATGTTACGCCTCATGTTACCCTTTATTTTCCTCTTTTTCTACACTCTCTCTTCCCCTTCCCCTACATCTCCCTCGCCAACTATCTCTCTTTTACGCTCTTCTCACACTCCACCAGTCTGAGTTGAAGAAAACACAAGGCAGATCTCGCCAGAAAGGTAATTTATTTTCTCCTTCCCAGACTGGGGAGCGTGTCGCCTGGAACCGGGCTCTGCAAGAACGTCGTTCCTCCATCCATCCGTTCGGCTAGCATTTGGGGGGCCTGTGTAGGGACTGTCTGCATATTAAAGCTTTTTTGGGGGGCAGACAGGTATCCGTCAGGGCTCTGAGCATCCCTCAACCCTCGCCCTCTAGGGGTAGATTCCCCTAGGGCTCTGGGTCTGCTGGATTCCCTGCCTGATCCCCGGACAGTCGCCAAACTAGCATATTTATTTTATAGCAGATGAAGAGTGAACTAGTGAAATGACGTTTTACAAAACAAATTTCAGGAGGAACACACACAAACGATTAGCCAGCTGCCACAACCTACTCATTATCCAATTACCCTATCAGCCACTCGCTCCCCTGCTTTAAATACCGCTCTATTTCGCTCTCTGGCATCTTCGTTTCTCTCTCAAACCCCACTGCCTTCCCCCACTCAGCCTGTTTCAAATCGCTAATCGTTTACCTACATTACCGGATGTTCCTCCCGGGGCGCAGACAGGGATCCATCAGGACTCTGAGCATCCCTCAACCCTCGTCCTCTAGGGGTAGATTCCCCTGGGGCTCCGAGTCTGCCCGATTCCCTGCCTGATCCCCGGACAGTCGCCAAACTAGCATACTTATTTATCGCAGAGGAAGTGTGAACTAGTGAAACACAATTTAGTATGTTTTTAAGCCTTTTGAATTACAGGGACACTGGAAATGACTATTAAAGAAATAAATAAACAACACTGAAAACAGTTATTTACGCTACATTTAAGTCATCTGCCATATTGAAATTGTCAAAGCAGGTCTGTGAACACTCAGGAGCAAGTCTGCAGGTAAGAAAATCTATATCTGCAAGTGACATCAGCAGATAATTTAACTAAACTAACACAATACAACTAGACAAAGCCATTAACTGACACAATATTAAAAGGTACTATAGTTAAAAAACCTACAATATTGAGTGAATACATTAAAAACATATACCAGCACATTTTAAGATTTTCCCCTTTACAAGCATAGGCTGTGCAACGTTGTGCCATTTGACTATTATTATGAGTGATGACACACTGACCGTTCCAAGATGGCGGAAACATGGTATTTATCTACATATACCTATCAAAATGTTCATTTTTGCTTATTAAAATGTATAACTGTATATTGTTGAATGTTAAATATTTCTAGTTTACCTTTTAAGTTAAATTTTTGTAAATTTTAATTTGCAAATTACATTTTGAATTTAAAAGGCATATATAATAACTGTGCTTTTTGGATCCTTTTGGTGTATGTCACCTGTTACTTGTTTGCTGAAGTCTTTTGAATAGTATTATGTCCTTGTACAGCCAGTAACCACCTGTTGCCTGCAAGTTTTTATGGCATAACTGGTCAATAATATGCTTAAACTTGAAAGCCTGTTTCGCAAGGACCAAAGAAGAACAGTTAAATCTTTTACAGTAACTGTTCCTCCAATAACTACAAATAACATATATTTAAATGTGGAATTTACTGAATATATTTCATAAGTTAATGAAAAGAGATCACAAAAACTTAACTTTCAGATTTGGTAAGGGGAAGTTTGTTGTATTCATTAAAAAATTGTGATAATTAGATATTCATCAGAAAGTATATAATCCCTTACAAGTGGAATTTCTCAAGCGTCTGTTTGCTCATAAAATGTATAGGTACATTACAATTAGTTTTTACTTTGTTAAAAAGACCTGTGTGTGTGTGTGTGTGTGTGTGTGTGTGTGTGTTTGCATTTGCTTTTTTGGTCCCACAGTGTCAGGTTACTTTAAGTCAAGTCTGAGAGAAGGCTCTGGGATCAACTCTCTATTGTTACTCCATAAACTAATAACAATTGGGCCAGGAGATTCCCATACTCTATGTCTTAAAAAGCTCTTTTATTTCCTTTTTCACTTGCATGCTCCTGCCTCCCACACCAACTGGACAAAATTCCATTTCTCTGAACTGCACCAACAGGAAAAAACAATAACTCTAGTGTAAAGAAAACTTTTTAAACTCTGATACAATCAGTGTTATGATTTCAGGGAAGTTTTACACCAAATGGCAGTCACAAGTTTTATAGATTGTCTGGTGATATGAATGATGTCATTTGAAGCGCCATCTATTTTTAGTGGTTTGTGTAAAGACTGCAGCATTTGGCAAATATTGAGTATAGAGAATATGCCAGAAAACCCACAGACTGTAATTATGAAGACAGTGTGTTTGTGGGACAAATGCAAAGGTATCTAGGAAACATGGCACAAAGAATGAATTAAAAAAACATTTCTTCTGATGTAACTTCAGTACGTCAGTCAAAAGATTAATTGTGTCAACATATCAACAAGGAAGATCTGGTCTGAGAATCCTATTGTATTGTGCTCATGGTCTAACAGTCAAAAGCCTCTAATGGAGGCAGTAATAATGCCATTTTAAATGGCATTGCATAATTTCATCTAGCATCCCAAAAAGAAGTGTCAGTTAGAACAATGCTGAAATGAAAAGAATAAAAAAATAAAGGAGTGTATGCATCATGAAGCAGTGTTAATCACTCTCTAAAATAAACATACCTGATCCCAACACTAACTATTGAGCGTTTGGAATAAGCAATTAGTCAAACTGTAATATATATATATATACAGTGCCCTCCACTAATATTGGCACCATTGGTAAATCTAAGCAAAGGCGACAGTGAAAATAAATCTGCATTGTTTAACCTTTTGATCTTTTTGATCAAAAAATTTACAAAATTCTATCATTGAAGTAAAACAATTGAAAATGGGGAGAAAACCTGATGAAATAAATGTTTTTCTGTAATACATGCTAGCCACAATTATTGGCACACAATTATTGCTACGTCCTTTTCCCAAGATAACAGCTCTGAGTTTTCTCCTGTAATGCCTGAAGAGTTTGGAGAACAC
>JAUMHQ010000085.1:10259671-10271498 GCA_032361165.1 Enteromius paludinosus
GTGCACACAAAGGGTTAAAAATTCAAGGCACAACTTGAATGTAACTTTGGACCCGCCGGCGGGTCCGTAGAGTTTAAACAAAAAATTGTTAAAATATGAAAGTATGCATTAAAAATACAATATTAGGTCATTTCAAAGCTACACTGTTAAAAATGATATGATTAATTCGTCATGACAACATGTGTTGTTATATTAACCAATAATAATTTTTTTTTTGTTTTTCAATTTTTTACTTTTTTTTAAATAAGTAATTCAACCTTTTCCCTTTTATTTCTTTTCTTTTCTTTCCAGTTTAAAGTTACATTTATTTTTCATTGTAACTATGACATTTATCATATTTTTCATTAAAACATCTGTGCTACATATTTGTCAATTTGTGTTGTTAGAACTCTTTTAATAATTACACAGGAAAGAAAGAAAACAAACAAACAATACTATGAATACTCAGAACTCAACACATCAGAAATCAACACATCGTCTTTTCACAATATGTATATGGAAAAATTTCGATTTTTCTAATACATCATTTTATGTAATCTAATCTATTTACATAATATATATATTTTTTTATGTATATATAAAATAAATTCCCAAAATGTATAGCAATGGATAGTGTTGCTAATATATATATAATAAATAATTTTTTTTTACATTTCATTATCCAAACAGCTGACCTCAAATGTTACAACTACTGCGTCCATGATCACTACACCCTTGGGTTGTACCCTACTACAAAAATGCTGCATCTATTCAGGTACACAATGTAAAGTACAATAACAAGTAAAAAATTAGAGCCACACCTTCAAAACAACTGTTTTGAGAAACAGTTTCATTGTACAAAAATGCACAGCATTTATATTAGTGAAAGTTGATAACGCCCAAAACTATAAAAATGACTCCTACACTTTGATAAAAGCCTGCAAAAACCTGCAATAGATCTGCCCAAGTAAGTGTTTGACTACATTAACTGACCTGACAAAACTGGCCAGACTAACAATTAAATATCGTTTACCAATGCTATGTTTTGATGTATATTTATACTGTAATTTATAAAAATCTCAATCCCTACACAGCAAGATATACTATACCAACCAAACTCAAGCAGATAATGTGCTAATCACTGTCTTACACTGTTAAAACACTACAGAACTGCCTCATCTGTCCTGTCTGACCAGCAGAGAACTGTTTATTCAGTGTCCTGAATGAATCCTTTCATTGTGTTCAGACACACGAGTGCTGGGACTGATTGTCTTCTTGTGTAGTGAAAAAAAAAAGAAAAGGTTACAAGAGTAAATAACATCAGTGAATGCTCTGATCTAAAAACATGATGTCTTTCATTTGTTTGATAATGTTTTGGTAGAAGAAGTTCAGATTTGAGGTGCATACATTGTTTTACATACATTTTTAAAAGTATGCAGTTTTAATATTATGATTTTTATTTCTAACCAGCCTTAATGTACAAATTGTGCCTAATACTGACATTCTTATGTCTCCAAGCATGTACTGTAGATTGCTAGTGACTAGCGCTCGTGGGAAAGTACAGGAATTTCTTTTGTTTGTTTGTGAGGGATATACATCACCTGATATTTTGGTTATTATAATATATATACTGTATATATACACTAGTTTTCAGATTCAGGATTCTTCAACTGAACAATTCAACAGTGTCCAAAGAATTGTTCTTTCTGGCTAACACTACCCTCTGCTGTACAGCAGTGAAAATGTGCAGGTATTTGCACATGACCATTTGTTGCCTCATTCCTTCTGTATGCTGAAAGAAAACACCCATTTCATTATTTCAAAATCAACTGATTAGAAATCTAGAATGTTTGACACATGCCATGCTGAAATTCCTCAGAAGACACATTTTAAACACTAACTAAATCCTCCATGACTCAGTCAGATAAAATGTCACAGCCCTGATCAAATGCGCTTGTTCACATCATCACAGGAAACCGTTCACTTCCTCAATAACTTTACTGGACCTTTGCCAGTTTCACATATATTCTGAGCAATAATCATGATTCCCTATTATATGAATCTTTCAAATTCTTTCAGAAATTTGAGGCACAGACCAGAATATGCAACATAACTTTACACTTGAGTGAATTTAGTCAGAATCTGTTTTCAGCTATTTCCACACTGTACAAATATGAAGTGAGAGATGTCCTAACAATGTTGCATTTCTCTCTCTCTCTCTCACACACACACACACACACACACACACACACACGCCATTGACGAAACATGATTTAGCAATGTCAAACTATATTTCACAATTATGAATTATAACGAGAAATAAAACAGCTGTCATTTTTTCTCTATGAGGAAGAATTCATACCCTGCAATGTAATAAATGACTGTATGAATGTAAGAATAAGGAAGTCTGGGGAAAGGACTTTGACCTTTTTGATCTATTAACCAGACAAAGAGCAAGGATGAATGGACAAACAGACAGAGATTAATAATAAGATAAACATATTTTAAAACATGAAGAAAAATGTATTCATTCAGACTCCAGGTTAAATTTTTTTCTAAACCATGCGCTGCTGATAGACACTTGAATATTGATCAGCTAGTCTTCCAGCGTGTTAGTCAGCTAATTTAGAAAAATCTGCTGTCTCTTTCGATATGTCTTAGTGTGAAGTCATGCTGTCAGTCTGAAGTGAAGAACAAGTTAATGTGTGTAATCTATAAAATGGCTTAAACAGTCTGGAAGTCTGGTCCACTTTGAATCTGAATTCTGGCCAATAGCTGTCCTGTTATACAGGCAGTGAACGTTTTTCACTTATTTACTTATTTAGATCCATGATAGTTTTGTGCATTTGTGTTGTGTGCCTCAGATGTGTGTATTGAATGTGTCCTGTACCAGCCACTAATGTACAGTATAGGCTACTGTGAATAAAAATGGGACATTTAAGGTGAGTAAGTCTAAAATGAATTACTCTAGTCATAAAGTTTAAATATTAATGTGAGAATTAGTGGACAATATTTTTAAAAATGCCTTGGAGTACAGGTAATTAAGTCAATTATTTAATAGACCTGATAGGGTAAATTGCGGTGAATGCACTATAAATCTTACATAATCTTCTGCAATATAGGCTTTCGTGAATCTAAAAAGTTCCACATGCAGTGACAGATACAAATATTTTCTATATTTTCAGTAAATCTGTTACAGACCAAATGTATGCCATTTATCATTACACTTCTTTACATGTACTATACTATAAGTGGGACTCAAGCAATATTTGTATTATTTTTATTTCTGTTATCCTAACAACTAAAGCTGATTATAATGTTGATTATATCGCTCGATCATCACGTCGCTTTGTTGCTGTGTAGACAGGGTGATAGATTTGAAATGTAAACACCCCCACACTAGGAAACACACACACACACACACACTTTGGATTCAGTATTCATCAGTGTTGGGGGTAGGGAGAAGTGCTCCCTAAGGTTCAATGGATTAGATTCTCTCTGGAGGGGTCATTAGCTCACACTGATTATCTAATGTTCCAATGACCTACCTCCTCCCGCTCTGGACACCCTTCGCCCTCCCCTCTTCATATTCAACCCCCCATGGAGTTCAGGTAAAAAGAGCAGGGGGTCTGGACAGATGAGAAAGCCCGTCATCTGATATCAATGTCTGTGGAAAAAGAAAGGATTTGGGGTTTTTTTACCTTAAGAGAAAGACAAACACGGCCAAATAAGAATCAATAAGAAAGTTTTACAATAATATTATAATATTAAACACAATAATGTCTTAATCAATACAACACAAATCAATCAATAATAATAGCTGAACAATTAAAAGTGGTTAAATATGATTGGTGGGATTTCTAATCAAACATCTTGTCCAGAAAAAGGTTGAAGAAAATTCCATAAATTCACACTGAAGAAGGGACACGAGTCATAACCGGTGACCATAATGGCATGTAGATTTTGTGGTGAGCTCGTTTGACTTAAAACGGTGAGCAACCACCAGAAAGCATTAGCCATATAGTTATATGCTTAACGCCTTAGTAACAGCCACAACAATCTACTGGACCCTTTATAGACTTGATTTGTGATGACAAATTTCCACAATAACTTCATTTATTTGTTACAGTTTAGTAACTGAAAATGTTGCATTCTTGTCCTTTTTCCAAAGATTTGGGAATGCAATAGTGGGTTTCTTTTGCTGTTGAAGCAAATACAGACATTATGTTGCTAATCAAGTACACTCTGCCATAGTTTCTATTCATTTTAATATGAATAAAGAAATATTTTATTGTTAACTGTTAATTATTGTCTGTTCATTATGTTCAAGTCTCTTATATAAAAAATACAGTAATATTGTGTTATATTACAATTTGAAATTAGTATTTTCTATTTTAACGTTTTTCAAATATTGGCATCCAGCCATTGCTTTTGACTTCTGTGTCACACGGCTCTTTGGTGCTCAAGAAACGATGATGATGCGATTATTAATGCTGAACTGTTGTGCTTCTTAATATGACCTCACTGAACTCTAGATTCAACTCTGCACTCTAGTCATTTTCGATTCAACCGACTGCCCTTTTGTTGCATTACCAGCGTACCGTCTCCAGGTGGCAGTAGTTGAACAGAATTCAGTGACTGGTCTGACAGCAGAAAGTTGCCTCTTGTTTGACAAAAGAAGCACTTGGCAAACAGCCATTTTTATATTAGTGACATTTAGTGTGGGCTAATTAGCACCTGATGTTCTCTTCATTAAGATCACTCAAGCAGTCCCACTGAGATACTCTGCATCAAATTAAAGACTGTCAACATAACGCCAAGCTGCTTAATGAAGACCCCCTGCCTTCACAACACACATACACAAACACACCCCCTCATATAAACAAAAACATAATGCGTCACACTACCGCTCGCCTTGCCATGTCATAACAGTTGTAGGTAGGCCTGCAAAATTTCTATGCGTTTAAATTGCTTTATTAAAAGATCTAGCCTACATTCTTTTAAGCACATGCACATCACTTCAAATGTGTGCAAGATAGTAAAAATCTATATTTAAATAACTTTTGTGTGTTCAAAATAGGCAAAGGTAAATGTGAGCACGCACTGTAATTCACTCTATAGCTGCATGGCACAGAGTCAGTGAGGGTTCACAAGGGCTGGAAGTCCAGAGTCTTTCCTGCTCTAATCGCTTCGGCACCATTAGCGCAAAGCCATTAGAGCACTCGTTCATTCTCCATTTTCCTCCACCCTTCTCTTTAGAGCACCTCTGAGACACTCACAGACCTCTGCAGCTCACAGCACACAAACAGGTGCACGCTTGAGTGTTAATGTTAGTCCAGAAATCACTCTTATATTTCTATAGAATTGAATACAAATGTAATGTTAAGTCACTATACAAATGTGTGCTTTAAAAAAATCAAATAGACTACGTTTCAGAATAACTTAGGCCAAATATTCGGTTTGCTTAAGTGAGCAAGTCTGTGTATAACCTGATGATAATACTTTCCAGCACGATTTAAGAACGATCCAAAGAGCTGCGCAATTAACTTTTAATTACTTAATTAACTTTTTATTTAATGTTTAATTAGTGACCTATAAATATTTTTCTACAGTTTTCAAAGTCTTAAAACACTCTATTAGATTTCGCATCAATTTTTTAATCCTCGATTTTGACTGTAGCCTCAGACTTCGAAGCTACTTGCAATTTATTTGGGCCTGTCTGTCATTAATAAAGTAGTCTGGTGAGGACAAGAAACCGGAACTAAGATCATAAATGTTCAGAGCTGGATTTAAACTTGCAGTCTGCTAAAACACCACAGCTTAATGTGTTCCACACTCATGTTTTTTGGGGGTCTGCGAATCCCAAAACCTCCATTTATATCTCAAAATCATCCTTTACAAGTCATTTTGACATAATGATCAAAATGTAAACTTGCATGCCTACAAAGAAAAAGCAGATCTGTTTTAGATTCTCATTGACATCTGTTATAAAAACAGAATTAAATACAATTCATTTTTCACACACCAGGTTCCTCTGGATGGTGTACACACCGTAGAGATTTCTCTACAACATTAGTGGAATGTATAATAGTCACATTTCCTAAAAGTTGTGTGCCAACTTTGTTAAAACGATCTATATCGGTCACAAAAGATCAGAAAAGCATGTTTCATATTGTTTCAAGAATTTGAATGGAAGAGGTTAATTAGGGAATTACTATATTAGCTCACACTTTATGTTAGGTGGCTTTATATAAATATATATAAAGAAATAAGTACAATGTACTTATTATGCTCATATTGTATTGCAAAACACTTCTGCTGAGGTGGGATACGGGTAAGGCAAGGAACAGGTTTGGTGGTATGGATAGTGTAATTATAAACGTATTTATAGGTATCTTTAAAAATATAAGTTCAATGTAAAAACATGTCTGTGCATTGTACCAAATTATTAATTCAACTGTAAGTACATAGTAATTAAGGCCACCTAATATAAAGTGAGATTATATTATTATATACACTCTGGGATGCCAAACATAAACGGTAAAGTCAATCTCAGCAGACCAGGAGGGTTAAACTGAGTTGTTGAGCAGAAATGACAAGAAAAAGTATTCTTTTGGAAAACCTTTATCAAGATATTCTCCCTTTCATGATAGCCCTCACTCACAGCTCTGTTGGCTCTAAACAGCAGCACTGACGCATCCCGAAGCACTAAATTGAGTATGAAAACTTCCCAGACTCTGATCGAATGCTTAAAAACAACAGCTTGTCTTAAATTTGGCTGCAGACGCAGATGAAGATGGAGCGCCTCTTTGTTCCAGCACAACGGGTATCTGATGTTACATAAGTTCGACTCGACACCTGCGCCGGCATCCCGCGAAGCCTGCTACGGCACAAAGCAGGGGAAACATATTTATTTCATCGGAAGATCAAGCCTTGTCCCTGTAGTAAAATTCCCATACAGTGTCAGCTTCTGAAGATACATTTTTCATAGGGCACCATGTGCTTTTCTGTCACTCACAGCTGCAGGGCATTGGAACCGCAGGATTATATGCGGGGAGGGCAGAGGGAGGACGAAAAAAGGGAAAGATTAAATATTAAAGTCTCACTCTTCCACAACACCAGGAGCCACTTGTTCGGCAGTCTCAAAAGAAAGAGGCCGAAGCCCCAAGATCAAGGTTGGGTGCCGGGGTCACTGCCTTGTGGACTTTGGAGGTAGAGAATCACATGGCCTGTCCGTCAACCCAGACCTAATGATCTCCTGCGATGTCATTATTCTCTGCGGCTGGGGACTCTGATATGGAAAGGCCTGATTGGGAAGGAGCGGATCAACACGTGCTGTGGTGAATTTGTCATGCCGATGCTGGCGGATTGAAAATGGAGGCCAATGTAGCTTGTCACATCACACACAACAGCCTGTCAAAACAGTGACACTAGAGTGAGTTGACTCACTGAGCATCATCAAAAATGAATCGCTGCGTGAGCTTGACATGCTGCCACACAAACGCACGCATGAATTTTCGCAAATAGCGCTCGGATATCACTAGATGGGGCTCGGACTGTGGCCTGTTGTGCCACACTCTGAAAAATTTCTGCAAGGAATATATCGGGTTCAACAGAAGTTAAAGTTCCAGTTTGTGGAATGGTGCTGATGACCATACAAAAACCATTTGTCTCATGCCTTGTTTTCTTCACAAAAAATTCAATCATCATGGTGTTGCGGTGATTCAGTGACAATGGAGGTGAACAGGAAGAGTTTATAAATGTTATTTTTACAAAATTTTACAAAAATTTTTACAAAATTTTACAAAAATTTTTACAAAATTTTACAAAAGCATTTGCATGAATTGTTTTGTTACAACTTGTGTACGATTGAGCTGCTTTCATCATATGCAAAGGTGATTTTTTACACTGAAACAATGTTTACATGCATATTGTATACGTATATACAAATGAAATGGTATTTTGACATGTACGCATTTTCATTGTCTCACTGTAAAGATTCAAAGTCAGAATTCATTAGCATTACCCTGTAAGTGTAACATTTATGTCTGTTCAGTTCCTAGTTCCGTTTTGCCCTTATATGGACTTTCCTGTGTTTGATGTAATTATGAGTTGATTCCCTTCCACCTGTGCTTCCCCAGCTGTGTCGTGTCTTGTGATTAGTCTTTTGTGTATAAAACCCATGTCTTTTGACTTCAATTTGTCCGTCAATGTTTATGTTTGGATGCATCGTGTTTGTTTTGTAAAGTTTATTGGAATGTTCATTAAAAGAACTATATTATTGAAGCCTACGTCTCCGGCGTTCTCCTTCTCTCCTGCACCGAACGTGACAGTAAGTGCTGTCAGTTGAGCTTATCTTCTAAATTTCAGTGCAAAGTTTAGTAAAAACTCACATCATTTTCCATCTTATTTTTAATGTAAGAGCGGGAGCAAACTTGAATGTGCCATCCTTCTGGAGTCATCTGCTTCCAGATAGCTGTACAGAGACTGGTATTATTTCACTCTCTTATTCTTATACTTATTTACCTATAAGAGCTAATGCATCAGAATTCTAATGCAATCACATGAAATAGTTTCTTTCCACATTGCAAAATATGGTGGATAGCACCACCAATTTTAAAAGACTTGGACCAAACACATCAACAGATATAGATTACATCCTTCAGGAATTGTATAGGCAACTAAGACTCAAAATCAGCCAATAAGTACCCTCTACACTTTCATATTGAAACAGTATTTTGCCCCAAGACCTTGTACTGGTTCTTTATACAGGCAAAAAGGGAATTATTGGATTATACTTATGATATACATTCAGTGGAGTATCATTAACACTAAAAAATAATTTTCTGCCTCACCAAAGAAATTGCAAAAGCTGCTGATCCTTCCAGTCTGGAGAGATGTAAATGTAATTCATGTCAGAGAGAGTTTTCTTTTTCTGAACTTGAGTGAGAGGTAGAAAACAGCAGCGAAAGGGCTCCATTAATGGGACCCAGGCTAAGGGCGTTAAATATTGCATACACAGCAGAGTGAATCATTTCCACCTCTCTCTCACTGCACCAAGCCCCACGAGTAACAGCCACACAGGTCCAGAGGTCTCAGGGTTTGTTAGTAGGCCAAACGTGACCTCTATAATACAAACTCCAAAAAATAAATTTGGCATATATATATATAACATGCACATGTTTGGCATGCATACAATATGATGTTTTTGCGTGCATATGATACTGCATGTTGTTTTTTTTGTCAGAGGTGCTTTATTTTTGTATTATTTAGTCAATGTTAGAAGCATTAATCTATCACAGGGCCGGGCCATCAGTCACCTATATATTGTTACTTTTATGAGTTAAATGTTAAACATGAATGAAATTAAGACTAGAAACCTGAGTAGGGTGAAAATGGCTAAAAATGATATCGCCATACTTCCCCAAATGAGTGATCTTAAAAGTTGCAGACACTGCAAACAGGTTTTCTGAAACGTTACGTTAAATATGCAAACAAGTAATTATCTAATTAAATATGCACTACTTTGCATGCATTTCTAAAACAGAAATTTGAACACTGCATGAAGCCAGGATCAAAATTCTTTTTTAATTAAGTAGACATTAGTTTTAACAGAGGGCATTTTGGTATTCTCTTTTTTATCATCCCATAAATCAGAAAATACAGCGAGGGGTGAAAAAGAATAAGACGTTAATAATAAAATACTGTATAAAATCAAGCAAATAATATATGAAAAAACTCACAATATATGGTTCTTTACAATTAAGTTCTACTGAAGTGGAGATTTTTTGGCTCAGAGCTTATTCTGAGAAAACGGCCTTTTATAACTATGCATGGTAATTGAAATCTACAGATGCAAATAGATAAAGTGCAATAAAATAAATACTTAAAAGTGTACTTTGGATGTTTTCTTTCCACTTGTCTGAAACAGTATGTTATGAAACGCAAACCACCCAAAATGTCAAAACAGACCTGTGCATGAAGAAACTATATTTCTAGCTAATGACAACTTGACATAGTGTTGAACTAGTCTGTCATCTGGTTACTGATACATCACACCCACTTCGGAGAAAAAACAACAACACTTTGCTGAAACTCTAAATGCATTGCTGACTGTATTTCAATAGGTATGAAGCGTGGATTATAAGGGCAGATATTGGAGACCACAATAATTTTCAACCAACTAAGGTTTTCCCCCCACCAATACATTAAAACAGACTGTTGACGCAGATAGTGGAGAGTTTGGGTGGAGGTGGAACGGTTGCTGGCAAAGAGAAGGACAGGCATGAATAAAAGGTGTGTCAGATAACCACACAAAGCTGACAGACAGCAGCTCAACATATGTTTTATTGGCCCCAAACTGTTCTTCACTCCTCACTAGTGTGTATACCGTCCATTGAAGTCCTTAGCCTCCCGTGAGTTGTGTGCTTAACCCTGTTTTGTTCCCTTTGTACACACACTTAGTAGGGCTCTCCGTCAATCCTTCATTATTAAGCCACTAGTGTGGTTACCCAACCATCAGTTAATCAATAAAGAATGGTGTCGACGAGTGGCTCCTAATCGTTTCTATATGGAAGAAAAACGTGATTTTCCCAGAAAGAGCTTTGTGGTTAATGCAAGAAAATTTGCTTTGTAAAAAATCATATTCCTTGATTTCATAAGCAATCTTGCATTATTCTTTATAAAACAGGCCATGCATTTCTCCATATCCACCAAAATTAAAACTTACATTTTAAACCCCCATTCATAAAAATGCTCAGTGTAGCTGAGTTTTGAACTGCACCTTCCACAGATGATTGAAAATTCAAACATCAGATATGTTCCACCTCAACAAACTATGACAAAGCAAATTATAACCCAAAAACCGTTAGTGACCAACATATTTGCATGAGGACTCCTATTGAACTGTCAGGGTGTTCCGGGGAATCACTGGGTTGTGGTTGCAGTTCCTCTTTTTGTTCCCCTGCAAGGTTAATCTCAATTTTATATCAACTTAGGTTTCTGACATTGTCCCATTTAAGTTAACATGACCATATTAACCAGCAGCTCTCACGCTGTTGTTGCGCTTTTAGAGATTGACTGGCTTCAGGGCCTAAACATGCCCCCCTGAGCTCAGTATTACACACCTGCTGTGGTGGAAATGACAATAAAAATGTGCCATGTTATTTTCTTTTCCAGTGAGGCACAACAATGAGATCACAACTCCCATTTAAAATCTGTCACCCAGCTATTATAAGGCATCTGTTAAAAATATGAGCAACATTGAATGCAAGGTCTTGTTCATGTAATGCAAAGCATATGCCTTCTTGCAGCTATACTAAAATTCATAAATTTGTATTTTATTTATCATATTTTGTGAATAAAATATGTGATGTTAATATACAAGTTTCGAGAGGAATGTGTATGCATGATTAGCCACGGCTGGAACCACGTTTCCTAATCAGCCTAATTCCCTCTTGCCAATCAAATCCTAATACCTTCCCCTTAAATAAGCGTCATTTCGCGTCTTCATACCAGGGGGACGCCGAGCTCAGCCCTCGCTAGGGCTCAATTAACTAGGGCTCGACGTTCGCCGACCTCCAGGCTCGCCCTCTGGACAGCATGCCAAATACGCCAAATATGCCTAAATAGTCAACATAAGGAAGCACAAAACTCTTGAAATAACAAATAAAACTAAAACAAAACTCAAAACAACATTTATGTTCAGTTTTATGCAATGCACAGCAATATGCTTTGAACAAACACATAAAAATAAAAATATTTTTGATATAAAATTTAAAGGTGCCATAGAATGGAAAACTGAATTTAGCTTGGCATGGTTGAATAATAACAGTTCAGTACATGGACA
>JAUMHQ010000085.1:10271598-10305493 GCA_032361165.1 Enteromius paludinosus
TCTAGGGTCAAATTCTAGGGTTGTAAATGGACCTGTAAAACCGTTTCTGGGCATTTCTTCCCCTTACCTAAGCTACAGACCTTCTATGTACATATCAGAGAACAATTTATAATATTCTCTCAATGCATTCTATGGCACCTTTAATTTAATTTGATTATTTGGAAACCTCATCCATACTTAAAAGTATGAATGCTTTTACAAAATATCAAATAAGAGGGATTTATGTTACAATACCATAGAAAAAGCACATTTCAAGCAAAATATTGTACAAAAACAAATTGGGTAAGGCTTAAATACCAATAGATTTACAGTTAAAATGAAGGGAACATACATTTTATATCTGACATTCAATGTCCCACCATTTTTAGGGCCACTGTATTTTGCATCTTATTTAATGCGGTAATTATATTATTAAAGACAATGTTCAGAATAGTTTCACAGAATAGTTCCACCCCACACACACACGTGCAAATCATCGTACTGCTTAAATAAGAGTTGTTTAGATCTATCATTGTCAACACTAACATTCATTAGACGCCTTAAACGACTGCTATGTGGTCAGGCTCCCTAAGGATCTTGCTCTGTGATCCAGGTAATTCCGGATCATGGCTGGATGACGGAGTCTGGCTAACAAGAGGGGACTGTGTCATCCATCTTGAGAAGTGCTCCACAGATTTATTGATCTGGCAAAGGCGCAACTCCCATGAAAGCTGTTCCTTGACGGATTTCTTACCGAGGGCACGTGGCGACAAAGCTCCGGAGATGTCTCTCCTTGTCCCAGAGACGACGGGGAATGCTGTGGTACTTGGGGGACGGTTTCTAGATGTTTTTCTTATGTCAGGGCTAAGAATCTCTGAGCCAGAAACTGGAATCAAAGTGGACAAATTACACGTGGCCAGTCGATAGCGGTCACAAATAATCTAGATGCTCAAGTACTTATTGACACAAGCTTCAATAAACCTGCATGAGTGGATTTGAATAAAATACCGCCATTAATCAGCATGCTTTATCACTAACCACAGTTTAGGATCAAAGACTGACTGAATCTGAAAACACATGAATAATCACTTTTGGATATGGCCTGTAGGGCATCACATTTGTTTGTGGCTAATCAGCCATGCATTAACACTTTTTTAACAATTTGATGCATTTAAACCAATCTGGCAACAGCACTGGGCATTTGAGAAACAGGGAAAAAACACATTTTCAGCATTTAAACAAATTGCAAACAGAATTCTGACATAAAATGAAAAATCGTTTATGATTTTGAATTCTAGGTTACAAATCAAATGCATAAAAAAGAAAATAAACTAAATGCTAAGAAATTATTAAATGAATGCTATGATTTATGCTGATTATAAACACTTTGTGTTAAATTAGAAAATAGAGCATTGATAGTTACAGTTTACATTAAGGTTAAATGAATTCACATTGTTAATGTATTATGTATATTATAATAACTAACAATGAACATTCTTTTTTTCATCATGTTAATCAATGCATACCATATGATATTAAATTATATTGTGGATCAAAATTTGGAATTACTTCTGAATGTATTAAGCAATGATTTCTAAAGGATCTGAAGAATAAAAAATATCATAAAAATGTAATTTTTTGACAATGTAATTTTTAAAAAAAAATCAAATAAATGCAGCTTATTTAAAAAAAAAAGAAAAAAAAGTAATGATTGAAACATTTGATCAGTACTGTAAATCTAGTAGGAGAACTGCAACCCAGTACCAGATGTGTATTTATTTTTATGCCCTATAAATCATGGTCTTGTCCTCCAAAGAACCGTTTCTGTTGACCGACAGTTTACTCACCCTTAGGGCTCAACAATAGTGAAACAATGCAAGTGACTAACTTTACAAGCCAGCAGACAGAGGGCAAGTCCTTGAAAAGTGCAGTTCAAATTGCCCACCAACGCTTCAGTCATTGATTTGCCTATACCTCACAAAAGAAAAACCAAGACAATGCTACAAGCCACGCGCTGCAAGACAGAGGGTGTAACTTTGCACACTGTCCGTTTGCCCACACAAAGAGTGACAGAGAAAGAAAGAGCCAAAGAACAGCAGGAAAAGGGAGATGATGTCTTCAAAGCAATGCATCTGCAACAGCTGCTCGTCCAACATGCACAACGTTTTCAGACAGATTTCAGCGAAGGCATTTCTGCGCTCATTCAATCTTTTTGTCAATTTGCCATTCTCTCTAATTGTGGAGCTCTTCCTGTTTTGTCCAGTGTTTGAAACCAGCTGCCTGAGGCAAGTTAAATAAGAAATCTGAATTGAAAATATTGTGGATCAATTCAAGGGTTAGTGATGAAGAAAGACTAAAGGAGCTCCGAGCCTCGTTAAACTTTGGGAGTTATTGAATACAACCTATGACGTAAATAAAAGAGAAAAAATATTAAATACCCCCCTCCCACCCTTTTTTGTGCTGCTTGAGGGTCTGCGGTGCACAGAAACATGGGGAACATAGAAATCCAGCATCTTTTTTTCGGCTGACTACACATTTATTTACACTGTCATTTTGTTAGTAAATTTAAATGGTTAGTACTATGGCTAAAACTTTATCTAATGCACTCAATAAAGGGAATGCAGAATAAAGTTCTCCCTTCATCAACGTGAACTGTTATTTGTTCATATTTATGCAGAAGTAGTACAGTTAAGTGTGTAAAGTGTAGGTCTAGCACACATACTTTACATAAGTAAATGATAAACATCAGTGTACATAAGTGTGCATCAGTTTAGATGCATTATTCAAAGTCTTCTATCTGTTTAAGTTTGTGTAAATTATGGCCCAATATACTGTGTTGATATAAAAAGCATTTTCTGAATTGATTTTTTTACAGGTTTAGTTTTTTGGTTTAGGGTTAAAGGACACGTCCATAAAATGAACATAAAAGATACTGTGTTTTTCATACATGTAAAAAATGCAATTTGTTACACATATTTAATATGAGCTACTGTAAATATTTAAATCACTTTCATTCCATTAAATGTATTCATTTATTTTATTTTAATTCCATACATTTTCTTCTGAAATATACATATTTACCATTAAAAGCATAACATCGGGAACACTTTATTTTCAGGTCTATTGATTAGTTGCTTATTTCTATGCATATTACTAGAATATTAGCCATTTATTATTAGTAATTAAGCACGTATTAAGTCTACACAACCTTATTCTATATTCGTAATCCTACTCAATACCTAAACTTAACAACTACCTTACTATCAATTAATATGGAGCAAAAAAGTAGCTAATCATAGTTAATAGGCAATAAGTGTTCCCTATTCTAAAGTGTAACCTGAACATCAATGTTGTTCTTACTAGTTCAGCTTCATAATCATTATTAAAATGTCACCATAACCTGTTTAACTGAACATAATCTGAATATTAAAGCTGTTCACTTGTCTTGCAAACTGTCAAGAGAACAGAGACTTTGCAAATATCTGTATGACAGATAAAAATATTACATTTAAGAATAAAGGTAGTGATTTTGTATGCATCTACTCAAACAAAAAGAAATGTGTTAAATAAACTATATACTGATGCTAGGAAGAGGAACCATTCAGTTTGCCTTGGACCAAGCTCAAATTAGAGAGATTGAAATGACTCTGAGGTTGACGGCTGAGGCCCTGTGAATGCAACTCTGAGCCTGAACAACAGCCCCGCATGGACTCCTGCAGTGGCAGTTTTGTAGCTGGTCACAACAACCCATGGGTCCTATTGTTTCTCCGTTCTCACTGCTGAGAAGTACGAGCCAGAGGTCAAAGTTGAAACGAAACCTCCTAGTTTCACAGCTGACCCTTTGCGCCCCTCTCACACAGGTTCCTTTCAGAGGAGACCCAAAACACAGTGACACATAACACACTTTGTTCTGTGTCAGCTCAACTGTAGTCTAATGACTGGGCTAAGCATCTAATTAGATGAGGAGAGAAACCATCCCGACATGGTCGATGCTTCACCACTTTGACCAGGCAACTGGTGGCAGGCTTCCCAGCTGACAGGGCCCCACGTGACCCTACAGGGACGGCCCTGGGGGTAGAGGCCCCCTGGACACTCATCATATGGCAGGCCTGAGGGGAGTGGAGGAGGTGGCTACCAGAGGGGCAAGCCAATAAAACTAATAGAGATAGTTACAGTCAGACCCTGTCCTCGAATTCCCCTCAGGGCGGCTTCTTTGATCATCTCACCCTCTTACGGCACTCACTCCGTTTGGCTCAGCCATTTGAGGTCCATGTCCAGCTGTGCTACTAGGTAACACATTAGGATTTCCTCCCCAAAATTTCTACAGATTCCAAAAAAGCCTTGAACATCCAACAGCATTTAAACATTCTGCACATGTACGCGCTACAAAAGAAGGTAAAAATGCTTTCAGGAAGAGATAACATACCACAAAAATCGCATCACTGGTGCCCACCGATAAAACAGGTTTGATGCAACATTTTCAGCTCCCCTGAAATTCTTTTATGAAGCTTTAGATGAACCTCACCCCAGATGACACCCCAGCCTACGCCATTCAGATTTACGCTAATTCACCCCGGTTCTAGTTCTCCTAAGAAAGCAAGAAATGACCACGCTTCACATTTATTTGTCCTGCCACCAAACAAATGTTTGCTTCAAATTACGTTTCCATCACCATGCAAACATACGTTGAACTTCACTTCATTGTCCTCGGCAAACACAGATACTCACACTCGCTGAGCCGGGGTGACCCACGTTTATTTGTGGATTCTGGAAATTTCTTGACGTGTTGCAACCTTAGTTTTGGTTCTTAGACTCTGGGATGGTGCCCGGCTTTAGAGAAGTTTCAAACTACTGACAGATGGGAAGAGAATATCAGTTTCCTCTTTTCTTCCAGTGAAGAGGATTAGGAAAGGATGAGAGCAGGAGGTGGGTAGATTAAAGACTCAAGAGCAACAGAATGACCAGCTCAGAGAAAAGCATTCCACAACACAAATGCCCTGAAGAGAGGGTCTGCTGGACATTAATAACTAATTGACAGAGAGAGAGAGAGAGAGAGAGAGGCATTTCATGAATGCTAGCAAGATAAATAAATAACACACACACATTAGTATTTGTGGTTTATGGGGACTCTCCATGGGCGTAATACTGCCCTACACCAACCCTACACCCCAACACACACACATATACACAGACAACAAGGAAACTAAACAATGTTAACATTAGTATTAATATACAACAAATCCTATATCAACAATTACACTGTATACTACTGTACACTGTATTTTTAAATAACACATCTGAAAATCCTTGAAACAAAATATGTTTTCTTCGAGAATCAACACTGCATAATATATAAAGGCTAGTTTTCAAAGACTGTACAGTTTCTTGAATATAAGTATATTTTGTCTTCCAGTACTGGAAGATTTGTTCACTTGTGTTGAAATTGTTTATACCTAAAACAAGTGGGAAAAAAGATAAATCCCCAATAAACAAGTGTTGATATCTTATGAAGTGTTGCTTCCAAAGTACATGCATCTTGTTTCAATGATTTTAGATATATTTTAACTGGACAATTAGACAAAAATACTTATTAAAAATTGTTTTTTTTGCATGGTATTAAGTGCCTGATATAATGTGCTCAATATAACCATAATAAAAGTTTATTTTACAGTCCTGTTCCATTTGTACGTGCTTTGTACGTATTATATCAATTACAGTAACTGGGTAATAACTAGATAGTAAGCTTAACATTTACTACCTACCCAGTACCTTCATGGGAAAGTACACTGTAAGTACACATACTGTATAAATAAAGTCTAACCTTATTTTTGACCTTTGCAGTATATTTGTTATATTGACAGTATATTTACACAGTCATCTCCTTCAGACATAATACTATCAATACTCCAAATCCCAGTGTGGGACACAACAACAAGGTTTCCCGGCCCAGCTGCCCACATTTAAGCAGAGCACTTGTTAGGCGCGTGTTGATGATGTTAGCATGCTGGAGCTCACGGCGTCCATCCCCGACTGCCCTCTGGAATGCCCTCCTGATTGTGAGAATGTGTAACGAAGCAGTGCCATTTATTATACATCAACGGCATCACTTATTCATCTGCCCTGTCTGTCTGTAAACACTTCAACAGCCTCTGATCGACACGGGCCTAACCTGTGTGTGTATATGTGTGTGTTTAGGAGAAAGGGAGCGAATTCGCACCGTTACACACATTTTTGTTAAATGTCTGTAGTATTGTTTGAGCTACAGATTGTTCAATAAGTTGTCAGCATCTTCTTCAACAGATATTTGTGCTTGCCAAGATAAAGTCTTGGAGTTAGCGGCATTAATTATTTAGACAAAACAATAAAGTCACTGTTTGTTTACTGCTTAAGCTGAATAGCAGCACTGCTCGATGTATGAGCACATACCTGACGAATCGTGTGAGAAAGGACACACTAACGCAGAGGTAGCGTTATATAACAGACGCTCCTCCCTGGACCTACCTTGGGTTAAGTGGTGGGAATCTCAGTCGTTTTCAGGTTTTGTTACTTCGTAAAGGAAACTGCGTTGATCCGCAGTTCACTGTCAGCGCTTCCCTGTCAAATCCAAGAGAGCTTACCCAAGATTAGCCTCGGCTTATCTGTGAGTGTAGCTAATTATTCAATAAATGAAACTGCTTGCTTAAAGACCAGAGCGCTTTTATCATAAATGGCTGGAAGGAACCTAGCCATGATGAGATGTACAATAACATCGTGAAAAGCTAACACACAATTACAAGAATAAAAAGCTTTAATTCCACTAAATAGTCTCACTTCACATTTTTTTTTTACTCTGAGGTGGAAATTGGAATTCACATTTAAACCTGTGAGTTTTTTTGAATGCAGTTATCTGAGAATAAAATAAGCTTTTTCTGGGTGATAAATTAAAAGATCAGATACCTGAAAAGATGAGGAAGAAAGCACGGCAATTATAGTCACATTAGAGTAATCAAACACTCAGCACACGCAGCACAACGGTCTGTATTTGTACAAGGATTGTAATGCAAATATAATTCAAATTCAGAGATATGATCATCTATAAAATGAGGACATGAAAAAATAAAAAAAAAATTTTATTGCCATTTTCTACAAACCATTTGATAGTCTTGACTACAATGTGGACGAGCACTTGGAAATGTCATGTCATTTCCCTTAATTCTTTTTGAAAGCTAAAGTAAAGTCAAATTAAACAGTATAAGGGAAAACACACGGGTGGTGAAATAAACAGTGAGGATGAAGAAACTAGAAACCCTGTGTTCCTGTCTGCTTTTGCCAGTGCCTTCCTTCTTAATGGTCTCTGAAGTGCTGATACAGTATCTACAATAACAGCGTTTTAATGTGCGAGTGAGTGAAGGGACTTGAGCATCAGTGTGGATGTTATACACATCCACAATATTGAGTTTGTGACAGAGACACATACCTCAAAGATAGAGACCATAAACATAGGCAGCAAGTGATGGACAGACAGAGGGTTGGACAGATAGATAGATAGATAGATAGATACATAGATAGATTTTGTGTACATAAAGCACACAGCAATTGCCAAAGAGTGGTAGCTCTGTTAAGTGCAGAAGGTTTTTCCTCTGTTTTCTCCCTTTACCTTGCTCATCATTAAAAATTAACAACTCCACTGCCTGCTAATTGTTAGCAACAAGACAGAGTGTGCTGCCTAGTGGAATTAAATTAACCCATTAGCCGCTGTCTCCATTAGTTCAAAGGAACCTTGGTTCATGGGCATATTTCTTTTTCTCGCTCAATCTGTTTCCGTTGCATTTGCTTGTTTAAGATATCTAGGTTCACATACACCAAACTGTCGCCAACTATCAACAACAAACTAAAATGTTATTTCGCTTATCCTCGTGTCATTACAAACCGGTAGAAAGTCAATGGGGTCTAAAGCTACAATTCTGGATCCCATGTTTCGAAATAAAGTAATTCAGGTTTTCAATACTTGTACTTGTTAACATCAAGTTTTGTAAGCAAATTTCAACTTTAAAAGCAAACATTTATGATGTTTTCTGTCACGTTCATTCAGACACATGTAAACTGGGTCATATCCAAGCATGTGTCACCCCCCCCCCCCCCCCCATCCCAGCTTGGGAATTCAGTGAACTTATTCAATTGCAGTTTATTGTCACTGATTATTAAACGAGACAGCATGCCTCTTTTCCACTGCAACTCCCTCGACATCAACAAGCAGAGAAAAGAACAACAACAGTGACAGAAGTGGGGGCATAAATCAGAGGTTTGGCGCATCACAGCCTTTGATAGACTAGCACAATCACTCACTCAAAGAGGAAACAGATCTATGTCATCCCAGCTGAGCTCAATGATTATATATTGACAGGGAGAAATGCCCTACTTAATCCCCACTTTAGCCAACCTGATGGAAGAACCCTTACGATGGTCTCAAGTGACTGAGGCAAGACCATCACATGAATCACTGGGCAGCTGTACAGATATATACAAGGAAACAGTATGTTCTTTCCCTAAACTAAATGTTATAAACCTTTATGTTCTTCATTAATTGTGCAAAAAATAATTCACTGAAACATTGAGTGGCATTAATAGCAGACTGGAACTGGCTGGCACACACTTTTATTCTAGTGCACATTTTAGGGATGTTTCACTTTTGAAAGTCAATTTCCAAACTGATTAAAAACAATAAAAAACAAACAACAACAACAAAAAAACCTTAAAACCCATAACTCCACAGTTGTTTTTATTTTTTCTCCACCATTATTATTAGCAATTTAAACCCTTGAACAGTTTTTTGTATTCTGGGTGATTAAAAAGATTAAAGACAGATAGCTAAAAAATAAAATAAAGTTAAATTAAATAAAATTAACTTAAATTAAATTATTGATTTAGAATAAATAAATGCATTTACAGTAATAAATTATCAAAGAAATATTTTAAATTCTTAAATTGTAACACATTTCTTCTAATATTCAATTATAATAAATAAATATTTTATATTATACGCAAGCTTTACAAAGGGCTCCTTGAAAATATCAATTTGTTACTTATCAATATTATTTAAAAACCTGCTGAACTCTCATAATTTCTATCTAAAAGTAACAGCACAACTTTCACACATTATTATCGTGTGAACATTTTTGTATACATTTATTTAAAGCCAGTTATTTTAGTTATTTATGTTTTTGTCCATTTAAATGGTTACATCTGCTGTGTGTATGTTTAATTAATTTCTCTCTTAATTGCACATAAATAAATAAAAAAAGGAAGCAATTCCTGCCATGTTTGAAAAATCCATCAATATGGCTGTATGGCGTTGAACTGACATTTTACATCAACATCTGGCTCATCTATTAGCATTGGGTTTGGGGTGAGACTACCTGCCTATCCAAACATCTGGCTGTTGCCACTAGTGCTTCAGAAATTGCATGCTCCACTCATTGCTGTATTGACTGGTAAATAGACTGTAGAATCGTATTATGTCTATATACCCCTTAAAAATGCTACACAGCTTTCATAAGAGCAAAAAAAAAAATGTCTTTGTGTGACGGCCACACACGAAAGGGGACAATAAATGTGTCACTCCTCACAGTATTGTCACAGGGGGGCCAGAAAAAGAGGGTCGCTGGAGACCCGTCTCTGGCTTCTCATGTGCCAGACTCAGAGCTAAACAGAACCCTGGTCTACTGACCTGTTTCTTGACGGTCCAGGGGAATCCGCATTCAATACGAGAAACTGCTGCAACCTGCCACTAATGAAGCACCAACCTCATTAGTCTTTGCTTTCCTTGTCTTTGCCGACTCCAAAATGTCTCTCTGCTGTTTATTCTCCGAGTTTTATGAGTCAACTCTGTTGTGGTGAGTGGGTAAAGTGGTTAAATTTGATAAATGAGGCAATCTTTAAATATTAATTATGCATTAATTACATTCATAAGACAAAACAAACTCCCGGTTAAAGATTCATGAGGAGCCAGCTTGGCTTACTTCCTATTCTTTTGTCCAACGCAAACACTGTGAGGAACTGAAGGATGCTGTTTTTCAGCAGATTAATGCACAGAAAAACAGATTTCAGTGTAGACTGGCAGAAAAAGAAAAGACATTCATGGGCGAATAAGATCTGCGATTTGCCCTCTGACCTATGACCCGCGTCTCGCTCCTCCATCTTGTATTACAGCACATGGCGCTCTCCACGACCCAATGACCTCAGACGGACATAAAGTAGCGGTGAATGCATCACAGAGAGAAGTTATGACACCGGCAACTCCTACATCTTTTTTTAGGTGGATTGAGTTTTATTTGGCATTTCTTCCAGCTAGGCACCACTCGCCGCTTCACACCAAACTAAGCGCATCTTTATAACAAAGAAAGGCAGAAATCTAAAAAGAAACTCTGCACCTCATCGTGTAATGTGCCCCTCCGTCCCACATCTCTCTCTTGTTCCTCAGTTCAACCTTGCTTGCTTCTCTAATAAATATTTCACCGGTGGAAAGTTCAGTAAACAGAGTCACGAAGGGGTGTGAGTTGCTGAAGAGAGGAGTCGTCTGGGGAACGGCTTCGGCAGGTGGATGGGCCCCTGTGCTAGCATTAGAGCTGCTTGGAAACACCGTAGTAAGATACAACCTCCATCCTCTCCCAGCAGCATCGACATCCGTCACTCACGCTCTCTGTTGTGATACCGAATTAAATTGCAGTTGATGCCTTATGGTGGGTGAGCGCACACGTCTGCTTTTACACGGCCAAATCGTTGTTGCTCCTCCATTCACCAGTAATAGAAATTCTCCTTTTTGTTTGTTCAGTTGAAAATGAATATGTCAACATGCATCGCCTCTGTTTTGAACCTTCCGTCTTCTGTCTGATGAGACGATCAAAGGCACAGGGCCGTAATGAGAACATATCTCACAGAAGCTAACGTTCTCCCTTCAGAAGTTCGTGTTTTAGCTCGTCGTTTTATCTCTAGATTCTGAACTCCTTATAAATCCAGGTCATTACTTGATTAGTTTTGTTTTGCGAATTCAAGGCAACTCTATTGTACCACTGTACACTTGCAACGAAGCTCAAAGGTTTTGCATCATACTGTGTAATTATGTGCTAAGTCATAACAATTCATATCTTATGTGTAGCTTCTTTTCTATATCTTTTCCATATAAAATAACATTCAATCCTATAACAAGCCTTATAAGTTTTCAGAGAAATAAACTAATTATTTCAATACTACTGCTATTAACATTTGACATTATTAGTTATTATCTAAAAACAGTAGTAAATATGGTCAGGAATATACTGTAGATATGGGTAAAAAATAGTGTGAAATTTAATATTTTTTAATAATATCCTCATCTTTTCTATTTATTGTTAATATTATTTTTAAACAATTATAATTTACCTTATTATTGGTGTTATTGTAACAATAATAAAAGTAACAAAAATAGCAACAACTGTATATATTATTATGACAATAATAATTATTGTCAATATTTATTATATTATATTATATTTATTATCAAATATTTAGTTTTATAACAATAAAAATAACAAAGATGCAATCTTTTATTTTTATACAAACACTTAGGATTTTGATACTTTTTATCCTTGATAAATTAGTTTATTATAACAAAAGTATTATAAAAAAAAAAACACTTTCAGCAAATGGCGCATTAGGTTACTGACACATTTGTTGTTCAGCATGTTGAGTCCAAATATATAATTTATTTAATAAACTAACTGTGTTTCACCGGGAAATTGTTACATTTCAAAGAAGTCCTACACATCAGAATTTTTTTTTAATTTATAATAATTGTTTAAATTAATTTTCAAAAATGCAAATGTGATGCATAAAAAATTGAACCGAAATGAGAATACACGTTTTGAAAATACACATCGACTTTTAAAAACTGCTCGTCTAACTTGTTTCTAAAGAGGGGCAAAGCCAAAAATAAAGCCCATGTTCAGTTCAACAGGCACTGATGGGGTGGAAGGGGAAGACACAGAGAGAGAGAGAGTGTGTGTGTGTGTGTGTGTGTGTGACTGTGGTCAGGCCGGTGGGTGCGTGAGGGGGGCGGCTCAGGGTGCAAGCACGGTGACAGCAGTGAGAGCTGTGCTGAAACAGTAGCCGACCCCGGCGGGCCAGCCACACAGGCTGTGAGTGGGCCCTTGCTCCAGGGAGGATAATTGGAGCAGCGCAGGCAACATATGGCCTAGCAGGGCAGCCTGCTGCTGCAGCAGCTGTGGACTGGTGCGAGAGATCAGAGACACATTAAAGCGACTGTTCCCCACCCCTTCCCCCTCGCTCTCCATCTCTTTCTCCTTCTATCTCTCTCTCTGCCTTCCATGACTCTGGTACTCCTCCCCCAGCTCTCTTCCTCTCTCTATAAACGCTTATTTAAATGACAGCTCTTAACCGACCCTCCCTCCCCCAGCCCTGCTCGCATGCCCCCAGGCAGCTCTTAATGCAGAGGAACAGGGGAAGAGAGAAAGAGTGAGTGAGAGAGAGAGTGTGGGGTGTGCCGCTAAACTTCTCTTTTTTTTCCTTCTATCTCCCTCCATCTTGGCTCCGAGACGTAATGAGAGCAAAAGTGGTGATTTGTTATACCTCTGTGTGTCTGTCTTCACCTAAGAGGCACCATCACAGGAAACAGCAAATGTCATGCAAAATACATGAAGCTTCCTCTTGACATCATAAACACATCAAATTGGCGGTTTCGCTGAGAGAAGAGGTACCACATCAGTTAACTGCGCACATAAACTCACACTGCTGTTGATTTTGACAGCCTTGGGTGAAATTCCCTGGGAATAGCAAGAAAAGCAGGTAGGGTGGCACGCATGTCTGACCTTTGACCTTTTGATGCAAGGAACAAGATTTATTTGGGATATTTTTTAGTCAAATAGATTTACATAGACAAATGTTGAAATGCAACGGTTAAATGTTAGACAATGTTTAAACATGCTGAAGCAGTAAGATCTAACAGAGATATTCATATTTACCATCTTTCTCTAGGGGAATTTAACATGAGGCTAGAGGGAATGTATATACTGTTATGTAAATATTACTCGTATATATTACTCATTCTTTCATAAAAGTTATATTAGTAATCAAATTAATGATCAATTATCAATTATCAAAATATTTCACCATATTTGCAGTTTAAATTATGGATATTTTAAAATTTATTCTACTACTACCACTAATGCATTATTATTTAAATAATATTTTTAATAACTACATTTTTCTATTAAAAATGTATAATTAGTCTAATATATCTATATATTTAAATTAGAATTATCATTAAATAATTTACTTATTTGCAACATTAAACGTGAATTAGTAGCATTTGTTACAAACACTAAATAAATCACAATAACATAGTACTTTTAGTTCAAATCATTCACTTTCATTAAGAGCTGATTTCAAATTAAATTAAAAGAGATGTTCTCACATGCTTTCATCATCACTTTCAGTGAGTATTGCGCTGGAATTCTTCAAAACATTGAACAGGGGCGCATTTCTGCCCCAGGAGCATTACTTACCCCGCTACCATATCCGCTGTCTCACCATGAAGTATTAATTATGTTTTAGGAGACAGAAACGACGGAACAGAACTATAGACAAGTTACCCCTGCTTCTCATGAAAAATGTGGCCAAAACAGAATGCAAAAAAGAAAAAACGACTGCGATTCTTTCTGTGAATGAGAGCATGGGAAAAAAGAACAAAGTCTGATATTTAAATAATTGATAATGAGGTGATGGTTAATAATTTACATGAACAAATCAGGGAAGGTGGTAAGTTATTAATCTTTTAGCTGCACACCTTGGCCCGACGGGCCGATGCTTCCTGAAAACGGACCACAGTGTGAAAGCCTGGCCCAAGGCCGGAGGGTTTAGGAGACCCCACATTTCCAAACCCGTTAAAACTGCTAAACCACTCTGCCTGAAAACACACCACTGTAAGCCACAGGTATTTACACTAACTCCTATCAGGATTATCAGGGAACCATGAAAAGGGAACTATTTCACACATCACTCCATCGGACAATTCTAGGAATCACATGTGCAAACATAAATGTAAACTTGAGTCAGTGAAGGCTATATTAGTTGTTTTATCTGTAGGATAACAAATAAACAACTATAAAAAAGTAAAGATAATCTTAAGTAACTTAACCTCATGCCAGTCATGAAACAAGAAAAGGGAGGCACAACTATATATTATTCATAAAGTACTATCCAATAAAAGTGAATTTTTAAATGCATGAGTATTGGTTCAAATATAAAGCAGACATATATTTAATCCAACGTGATCCAAAGTTTCTTTTCTTTTCTATGGCAGAAAGGTATTTTGGTTTGTCTGTATTCTGTTATATAATTCAATTATAATGCTTATTTATTATTTATTTATGCCAGAAAGTACATCATTTTGGGAAAGGAAAAATCCTTAGAAAATTCAAATTAAAAGCAGACTTCTGCAAAGCTTTTGATTTCATTAGAAGCACAAAATGATATGGACTTTTAAGTTTCAAAACGATATCTAATAGTAGCGAAAATATCAGTTATCAGCTTCAAAATATAATCATCGCATTTTCATTTCACAATTTTACTTCTCTTTTCTTTTTTAAATTAAAATAACTTTACTTGTTTAAAACTTGTTTGGGAATTTTTGTATTTTCAGTGTCCAAAATACAGCACATAAGGACTATATATGTTTTCTCATTATATCTCATATAATGTAATACATCTGAATATTTGAACAAGCCAATAAAACTGTGAAATATGCACTGCACAAGACATTACTAATTCCCAAAACGCTCTGGAAGATTTATAAAAAGGGTTAGAATCATACGTGCGTCATTACCGTATGATTAAAAGCCATAACAAGATAAGTAACTTTCATGTGGGCTGAAAGGAGCGTGTCTGCCCGGCCCTTTATATGCGATGTATTACAGTGCAAAGTAACAAAGGCCTCCTCTGTTGCAGCTGAGCGAGCAGGAGGTGCATCTGCTCGGTACACTAGCAAGGATCGGATGAACGGATGGGAAAGATGAGAAAGAGAAGCCGAGCACCTGCAGGACTCCGCCCACTGCACCCACTTTCCCCCGTCTCCCAACGCCACGGAGCTTCAGAGGTTGCCAAGCACCAGCACCATGGTGTTGCCAAGCAGGCGCTGCATTATTTATGAATCTGTGTTGCAAACTCACAGCCATCGCCCATACAACCTCATCGCTCAGGACGGACACAGAAGCAAAAAAAACAAAAAAACACACGGCCAACGAATGTACCCCACACGCTTTTGTTGCTCAAGTTAAAAAGTTCACTCCATGCAAGATGAGAGACGTCATTCAAACCTTTCCACTAAACCCTTCCGGCAAGCTAGAAGACAGCACTCACCTGTTTTGTGTTTCAGCTGCAGTCTTCAGTAGAGACGATTCTCCAAGCATCGGTCTCCACGGCTGGACTGGGCCTCTGGTTTGGCCTTCCATCTGAAGGCAGCTTGTTCCGTGTTGAGTAATCGCTTGTAGCTATGAACCCATCAGAGTATTGACCGCTTACTGATGAATGAACATCCTCCAACTGGCACTGCGCAGACTGCAATAGTCCTTGGAGACAGTTAGGGTCAGTAATGGCTACAAATCAGAGGCGAAGTCCAGGCAAAGTATCCCAGGGCCTGCAGAAATGAAGTTGAAAACAGTGGCAGGAGCAAGCCACCGCTTTGAAAGGCAGACAGGAGAGTGTGTGCATGGGGAAGAGCATGGCTGGAAGTTTATATGTGTTCTCCCTGAACCAGGGGACTGAATAAATAATACAATAGATATTCCTCTGATGAAGTCTCGCAGCGGCATTCATAATTATTTCATTGTTGTGGTAATGAGAGCGCTGTCCCGCTGCACTGTCAGGTACGAGCGCTGTGCCTCCATCAGGCCTCCGGATGCATTTACAACGGGTCAACAGACTTGATTGCTATCAAAAAAAATATCAATAACAGGTTTAAAAAAAGAGTAAAGACACATAGACTAAGGTAAATGCTGCTAACCACAGCATTTGTTGGGTATGGGTTGAGGTTAAAGAGTGATAGCTGGAAGAACCTCTAGAGCGTGTGTGTGGTATCTGGTGTGAGAAAGTGATATGGAGAGTCTTTGTATGGTGGTGACATGAATGCCACACTGCTTGGGATTCATTGTGAAGTCAGGCTCAAGTCCACAGGGGAGGATCTGGGAAAGGAAGGTCAGGACACTCGTGTGCATCCGTTTTTGTCTGTGCCTTTGCTCAAGACGTGTGTGCACCAGCCTTGGAGCTTTGGAGAAGTTTTGTTTTGTGCTGAAAATGACATCTTAACCTTAGAATGAATAAAAAGGTTGAAACTTGAACATTGCTGAATTCCTTGACATGCTTGTTGGTCACAGGTTCAGAAATGCAAAGCATCCTAGATGTGTATGACTTAGTTTTTTCGGGCAATCTGTCGGGATGCCTTTCACATACAACAGTTAGCAGAAATGAGACACATTTGAAATATGGATATTTATCTTACAAAAACACACGGTTTCTCCATAGGAGGCCTTTATTCACTCCCCTGTTTTTTTACGGGAGCGCACACTTTATTTAACATCTTCCGAACTGTAAATGCCAAACACCCGCTTAGTCCCATGGAAAGGCTTGGAGGGGTCTGGACAGTTTTTAATATAACTTCGAAGACCATCTTAAACTATTTTAAACCAGCAAACATCCTAGGCTGGTTTAAGCCTTCTTTTTCAGTATGGTTAAGGGTCATGATCAAAGCTTGGACCATGCTGAAAAGCTGTAACATCCAAAAGTCATCTTCATATGTACTGTTAACTTGTACTTCAGATGGAGTCTTAAAGTCTCCCTCTGGGACGGGTTTCTGATTTTTGAAAGCATGACAAGGGGATTTTAAAACCTCAGATCAGACAGGACGTGTGAGGAACAGCCTGGGGTTTTGAGGAGAGGGTGCTCCCTGTCGCCTAATCCTGTTAGCATTGCAAGGAGGAGGGTGGGGAGCACAATGGCACCCCGTCCTGCACCAGCTGGGGTCCCGAACGCTCCTACTCCATGCAAACCCACCCCCTGTTCCCCAGAGCCCTTCGAAATCTGCTCTTCAGTGTTCCTCATGGTTTAGGGCTGCTCAGCAGGCCACAAAGATCCTCAAAGCCATTACCTTTATGCAGAGAAAATACGAAATATGGACAAGGACAATTAGGCATCAACTGAGAAGTGTAAATGTAAGAGTCTGCTAGAATACATCTAGATATCATAGTTTGCAAAACAAGGTCAATTACAAGAGGTCACAAGAGAGTTACAAAGATTTCAGTTCCCATTATATGATACAATAAATACGAAATTATTCTTGCATCAACAGCTTCATTTAACAACAAAACCTACATAATGAACATAACAAAACATGCATAACATTATAATCGCAAAACAAGTTCTTCAAAGTATGTTGTATCTGAAACTAAACTCCATACTTAGCTTCAAGGCTAACTGATGTTTAACCTTTAAATATAAATTTAAATATATTACATTGAAAAATTCTATATCTTCGGTTTGACAATAGCAATATATATCATCATAGGGTTTCTGAACTGGTTGGTGAAAGACCTTTAAGCGAATTCTTATCTGATGGAACAACTTCCTTTTTAAAGAAGTGGATAAACGCTTTTCCTAAATTTTCAAGCTTGAAAAAAATCGTCCCTAAAATCGTCCCTAAACTTCTAAAGTGAATTTCTCTAATGGGAGAAAACTACTACTCTACTGACCTTTCTCACTCTCCCACTATTTATTTCCTTATTTTTGACTCATTACTCACATCATAGAGATTTAAACATGGCTGCAACATCCCTTTCACACGCTCCGCTACAGCCAACAATCAACACAGCCATCCTCTGAATTGTCTGACAACCCGAGTTAAAACAGCACCATTTGAAGAGTCTAATAAGGGCAGATGAAGCAGAGGAATGGGGCCAGGACTTGGAGGAACGCATGCTAAAGCAGAGGGAGCAGGAGAACGGGGAGGGTGGTAGGGTGACTGGCGGCCTCTACTTAGACAAATACACCCACAACGAGAAAATAAAAAAAAAATCAATGAGGGAGCATCAGTCGGCATTTCGGTCAACGCTCCGAGCGGCATGCATAAACACACTTGGCCTGAAGCAAAGACATTAATATTTCAATAAATAAAGAAGAAAGGAGATCCAAGACAAATGTTTCAGCTTTCGGCCCTCTTCCTCTTTTTCATGGCTTCTTATTTGGCGTCTGAGCGAGCGGCTGACGGTTATGTAAAAGTCACACAACACATCTGTCTCAATATGTCACACGTGTCCTCATATGCATACAGAGTCTCTCTACGATCCTTTTCTTTCTTTGTACTGCTCTAACACTCTGGGCTAAAACTACATTGAGATTTGCATGTCATGAATATGCCTTCACTATCATATTTACAGCATTTTGCTTGTTTATTTTTTCCCTCCTTTGTTTTACTGTTGTAGAACCCCCACAAAAAACATGAGGGACGCCAAGTTTGATTGTATGCAAATGTAAAATGGAATATTAGACTAATGCTATTGCTGTAGCTGCTTCCTCAGAGGTTTGAGAGTGACAAGACACGGAGAGCAAACTCTCTGCTGTCTTTCAACACGATTGCCGTTATTGTAACACATGCATGCTCAAGCAAATCAACCTACAACTAGTTTTTTTTTCCAGTTCAGTTCAAATCATCACAATCAATGCCATCACATTGTTTTTACCTGACTAAGGTCCCAGGGGTCTTGGCTAAGGAGGGGGTCTTGAAGTGCAGCACCCAGCATGCCGGGGAACAAGTAAACAGGCCTGTACTTAGCTTTTACACGCCAATTCAAGAGCACAAGCTCTTTACGTTCAACTGCTGTAGGGCTCTTCTGCATAATTCATAACCACTCAGTTAATCTATTGATCCAGACTTAGTGCGGCCCATCCCGTTTGGACGGCGAACGGCAGGTAACAGCGGAATGGTGCGAAGAGAATGACGGGGTGCCAAGGAAAGGATACGGATCACAGTATGTGCACCCAGGAGGGAATCCAAGAAAGAAATCAGGGAATTGAGTTAGAAATGAGGCATGAAAAGCAACTACACCAAACAATTTGACAAGGCCCAGAAAAGGTTAGAAAGATCCAATGATTGCATCTTTGCAGAATGGAAAGTAAAGGCAAAGATCAGTGCTAAAGGGTAAACAGTTTTATTTGATTGAAAACAGCAAAATCCCTATGGAGAAACATGCCTGGACCTGAGAATTTGTTCTCTAAGTGTGGAACAGAAAAATACAAATCTTCCCACCGACGCTTCACATCCCATCCAGGTCAGCTTACCATCTGTGTCGGCCGCCATTCATTTTTAATGTCTTTTTGGCCACTGCCCCATCAGGTAATGAAGTTTTCCTGTTCACATTCGGTCCCATCTTTCTGCTTACTTTCCTCTCTGACTGGCAATGTATGAGTCTCCCCATCTGCCCCTCCTTTTTTTTCATTCCACCAAAATCACTTAAATCAAGAGCTCTTTCAGCCTCAGTGAACGGAACCAAAACAGCAAACGCTTTACAACCACCGCGCAGCCCTCCGAGGCACGTGCTTGCTTCTGTTTTCTGTTATTTCCCAGGTGAGCATCTAGTACCATCCTCTAAGCATAAGACTAGAGTTAACCCATCACCCAGGTACCCATAAACTTCAAGTCAAACGACAAGCAGAAAGACATCTTCAGCAGAGCTTCGGAGTGAGGAATCACCCCGTTTCGGTAACTTTGTACCTTTAATTTGTGCTGGCAGTCAATAAAATATTTACCAGGAACCCTAAAGGCAATTACATTAAAGTGCGTGCTTAGACACCCCTTCCCTTCGGCAGCCCCACAGTGTAACCTGCCGATTTGGTGAATGGTCACATATCTACAATGTTACATTTTACATGCTATCAATAATTCACCAATCACGAAATGGTTTTTTTTTGGGGGGGGGGGTAGAATGGAAAAAAAAGAAAGTAAGGAGGTACATGCGCTCATGTGCACACTGAGCAATTTGTCCATTTGCTTAGCGTACCAGAAATATTAACTTGTGGTGATGTCTTGCTTTCACTCTCTCTTCAGAACTGTAGCACCACACCCAAAGTCTGGCTGTATTCAAATAGTGAGAGTACAGTAGAAATCGAAGGGTTAGGCAAGGGCAGCAGATTATAAACAACTATTTCAAAGTGTAAACACAAAAAGCTCATAAGAAGGACAGTTGAAACGTTTGTGCTCTGCAGAAAAACAGACTGAGGTAAGAACGAGTAAATAATGCTAGAATACGTATTTTTGGTTTAAACATAGTTTAACTATTTAGTCTTTCCTTGAACCTTAATTCCTACGAACATTTGCAAGCAGCAATGCTGTGTAGTTGTAGCTTCTTGTAAGTGTGACATCAATTTCAATAGATCATGACCAAAATAACATGCAGTACATGCATATGTATACAGGCTATGGTAAACATCTGTAAATAAAAAGTATTTGTTGTTATTTACAGCAATATTCTGATAACAATTTGAAATGACCCAGTAAGAAGTTATTATTTCATCTGCGTGACAACATTAACTATGCTGTCTATATTGTCTATATTTTATTATACAAATGTGGTTCAAACAACTAGCTATTTATTATCTCCAACAATTCATAATACAATTGTAGTTGTGTTGTGGGTTTTGGGAAACACATCCCAGATCTTTGCTATCATTTCCTATGAACGACATGACTGAAAATAACAAACAGTCTCAACACCTCAACTTATCATCTGGAGTAGGAATCCTAACAGCCAATACCACCAATTCCCCATTTCAGCATTAATATTCATTGAGGAAAATGTTCCATTAGCAATAATCAAGCACTTCCCCAGGCTTGTTTGCAGAAAACTCATCAGGAAAATGACTGCGACTCAGTGTCGACAGTCTGACAGAAACAGAAAGAATGACAGGAAACGAAGGAACGACTCAATAGATTCAACAAGTATGGCTTGTATCATCTCGGCTGCATGTCTGTCTAAGCTCTGTACGAGCCCATGCTTTGAGCCCTCTTCTCTTTTCCATACTGCATCTCTCTCTCTGTTCTGTCATTTTTGCTGTGCCTCTCTGTCTGTCCCTCAGCATTCGGAGTCCCCAGTGACAGTGGTTGCTGGGGGAGAGATGGCAGCATTGATGCATATTTGATGAGCGGGTGCCAAGGCCTTGCCGGAGAGCAAGGCACGAGGGGACGATGTTGCTATCTGCGTCTGCATCTCAGGTTTCTGAGTCACACTCGCAGAGACTCCTTCTTCATTGTGGGCCTTTATTGTCCATGTCTGGGGTTTCAGCACCAATTAGAGTGATAGATATGTGGGTTCTATACAAGCCATTGCAGAGCAGCTTGCATGCACTACCAACAAAACCTGCTCAACACACAACCCACTTTGAAGAGGTGCTGATCAAATAGTCAAGTTCCAATAATGAAGTTCCCAAGTTAGCAGCTTCACTCCATGAAGGGTAATATGATCTATTCACTGAACCAAGACTTTTTTATCAACTGCAAGCATTTGGTTGTTGTTTTTTAAACCACACTTTTTCTTTAATTCATTCATGCAAGTGGATAGTGGCACCAGCATTTAATTTGTCAGACGTATTTGATTGACTGCTTTCATTTGTTTGACCTGTGTTTTTTTTATCAATATTTAATTGTACATGGGCTCTTATCATCCCAGCCTGTTTATGCTCTATTTGAGAATCCATATTGTGGTGCATACCACAAAGTAAATGAACAATAATTAATTCATGTACCAAATTATGGCTGGCCACATGAAGGAAAAAGTCACTTTTTTTCACATAACATACACAAAAACAATGAAATAAATCTTAATTGAGATAAATAATTAGAACTTGTTTATATACTCATTAATTCAAAGAATTATATATATATGTATATGCGTGTGTGTATGTATAGCTGGCTCTACATTATTATATTTATTTAAGCATTTTTATTTTTATTTACTTGGAAGGTTTTTGTATTAAAAAATTCTTCAAGGCATCTGTTTAAAGGCATTTTATCAGAATAAATTATTAAAAAAATTAAATAATAAATAAATTAAAGAATAAAGAATAAATTAAAGAATAAAATGTATAGCTAATAACAAATGCACAGTAAAATTTTTAAATAGTACTAATTACTCATTTATATTTGAATCTTTATATTATTATTTAACAGGATCCTAACGATATAGATATGGTGACAGACATTTAAACTGAGAGCATGGGCACATAAAGATCACAGTGTTCAACACAACCAATCTAGCGCAACCTGTCAAAATTACGGCACCAATGAAAACGCACCGTGAGAGTCTCTGAGCTAAAGCCACGCCTCCACTGTCCAAGCGCACATGATGGGGGACGAGACCAGAAGCCCCAGAGGCGTGTTCGCATCCCAAACTTACCAATAACATTTAAGGGTACTGTAATAGTAGTTGGGAGGGACCTGCACCTATCTAGGCGGGGCTAAAGGAGACGGCGTTATATTTTAGGTGCCTGCGTAAATTCCTACTGTATCACAGACATTGACAGCTCGCACCTGGCTACAGCTCAGCCAGAAAAGAAGACTTATCAGGCATAGCTTTTCACATCTAAGATCCAGATTATCCTTGAGCTTCAAGGTAAACACCCTGCTTGGGCCAAAACGGAGGTAAACGAGGAAGACGAAAAACGACCCCCATTTACCTCTGCCATAATGATGTCCATGAATAGCAAACAGCCGTTTAGTATGCATCCGATTTTGCACGAACCTAAATACACACCTCTACATTCCAGTTCCGAGGCTATCCGACGAGCATGTTTGCCCACGCCATCGGTAAGTTCAATATTTCATCTGTTTCTTGTTTGCGATTCATTATCATCGCAGTCACTTGCATTTTAATCGTAGTTGTTCAAACTTTTTCTCCGCGTGACAAAAAATAGAAGTGCATCGGCTTTGTTGGTGTAAGTGCAGCCTGTTTGAAAAACTGTCGCCCCAAAATAACTCTTGCACTTATGTGTTTATTCTAAGATGTTTTTAAACAGAACATTAGACACTTTCCTACACTAGAGCAGCACTTTATTTAGAAATTAGCCATTATTTGCGTAGCCATTTTATTGCCGCTTTATGCATATATATTTTTTTTATCATTGTAAAAACAAAGTGCAGGCTGCCTAATCTAGCTGTAGGGTTTCTTTGCCATTTGGCAACTCAAGACTGGCAGGCTGGAATTTGCCATTGATACTTACGCTTGCTCTCTGTCATATAGCTGCAGGGTAACATCTTTGCCGGCTTTGATGAGACACTGCTCCAGAGAGCCGAGGCGCTGGCGGCGGTGGACATCGCCCAAAAGAGTCATCCGTTCAAGCCAGATGCCACCTACCACACCATGACCACCATGACGAGCATGACCTGCACGCCCACGTCCTCTACTGGGCACCTTCATCATCCGTCTGTGCTGACCTCTCACCACCACCATCATCCCCACCACCAGCCGACGCAGGGCCTGGAGGGCGACCTGCTCGACCACCTCCCCGGCATCTCTATCGGAGGCATGCCGGGCTCCGACGTTTGCTCCACAGCTTCCCACCCGCATTCACACATGTCAGCAATCAACCACATGCAGCATCACCACCCGCAAAGTATGAACATGCACCCCCACAGCCTGGGCTCGCACACCTCTCTGGGCGGCGGTGGAGACTCCGAGCCTGATCCGCGGGAGCTGGAGTCTTTCGCCGAGCGCTTCAAACAGAGGCGGATCAAACTCGGGGTCACGCAGGCCGACGTGGGCTCGGCGTTAGCCAATCTTAAAATCCCCGGGGTCGGCTGCCTGAGCCAGAGTACTATCTGTCGGTTCGAGTCCCTCACGTTGTCACACAATAACATGGTGGCCCTTAAGCCTATCCTGGAAGCGTGGCTGGAGGAGGCAGAACGGGCTCAGAGAGAGAAAATGGCCAAGCCGGAGATTTTTAACGGCGGGGACAAAAAGAGAAAACGCACTTCTATCGCTGCTCCAGAGAAGCGATCGCTGGAGGCTTACTTTGCCGTGCAGCCCAGACCCTCGTCGGAGAAAATCGCTGCGATTGCCGAGAAACTGGACCTGAAAAAAAACGTGGTCCGCGTGTGGTTTTGTAATCAAAGGCAAAAGCAAAAACGGATGAAGTTTTCGGCTACGCACTAGGCCAGAACGATGTGTTTAAATAAACTCAACCATCTCAGACATCTCAGAGTGAACAGAGCCGACAAAACTCTTCGAGGCCGAGGCGTTACGCTTCCCGCACTGGAATGGGAGCTGGGCGGCAACGTCCCAGAGACAGAAAGTGTGCCAGAAGTTTGTCGTGACAAAACGTCAAGAACAACACGCTCTGGAAGACGGCGGACGGGAGGAAAACCAACACCAACTAAACGTTGCAATTATTGTACAAATCGAGAATTGAATAATAATGATTATTCTCTTAACTCAAAACAACTCTTTTATATTCATCTGTGTACATATCTGTGAATACACTGCACCTCTTTGTGTGAAGAACGCATCAAAATTCTTTTTTTAAGGATGAAAAGAAAGAAAGATAAAAACGCTGTTGTGCAAAAGATGTCCCATTCTAGAAACTTTAGTGTTATTCGATATGCTCCAGAGGAAAATCATGAAGGTTCTGCTGTGATCCATTGCATGGTTTACAAGGCGTTAAGTGTTCATTTATCGTTTGAATTTTACATTCATTTTGATGTATTGCAATAAGAGAGAACACGCACAGGCGAACGCACGTACACACGGACATACTTAATATACTTTTCTGTGTCTACCTCATGATTCCTGACGTCTTGACACATTCGTGGTCATTTTGGAAATAGGGCATAAAAATAGTCTTGTTTTGTTTTTAACACATTTTGGGTAAAGTAGATAGAAAACACGAAGCGTTGTGTGTTGCAACTAATTTCACTTCAACGATGCTTTGACAATCAAATGATTTAAGAATTCTTTTGTGGCTAGCCCCTTCTACTGTACGTCCACACTTCAATTATTATTATTATTATAAATATAATTATTATTACTATTATTACTACACTAAGTTTGTAGATGGGAACATTTCATAACATATTCAGAGATTCATTGCACTTTGTAGATATGATTCCGATTTCTTATTTGTTTGGCCTATTTATATTTCTACGTTATTGATTTTGTTGTTTACTTATTTATTTGAGCTTAATTTATTTTGAATACAACACATGTTTCATTTGTGAAAGTGTGCTTAACTGTGTCTGTGTACGCGACAGAAATTTCAATAAACCATGCACGTCTTACCTCAGTTACTGCAGTGTGTGTTATGTCCATGAACTTGCTTTATTATTCTTTATTTGATTGCTTAATATCTATCATATCATTCTTTAAATAAGAAAACTACGCATGAGATCATTTCAGGTAAACCAAAATATACAACTTTTCTGAAGATCACGATTTATGTTTTAGTTCCTGTTGCTGCCTAATATAGCCTATACGCAACGCCATAAGTCGGCATGTAGTATCAAATACACAGCAAACTAAGAGTTCGAGGATCGAATAGACTGAACTGATGCTTTATTTTAATAACGTCCCCGTAGTTTAATTGAAACAATCGAAATAGTTTTAGCCAATCTTTAACGCATTAATCCAAAATCTTAGCATAAACATATAAAGTTTTACAAGCGCAATTAAATACATAATTTATGTATGAGGCAACTCATAACGTTATTAATGTTTCGGGTAGACCTATGTTACGCAATTAGTCGGGCATCATTACTGTAACAGGAAGACAAGTTCGTTTATTTCAAGAGTTGTCAAGTCCGGTCTGACTCTGGCGTTCAGCAGGTGGTTTTGAGTCCGTAAAACTCGTTATTTATGAATAATAAATATGAAGTGTTATGATAGCATACTATTGATTTTGCAAGTGTTTGTTAAGAGGAAGGTATCCTATTGCTGAACCGATTGTTCATGTTGTACAACAACAGTTCTCAACAGTTCCATTTCCCTCTCAGAGATCATTTTCTGAAAACAAATTGGAATGTTATTTCTACCAGATGTTTTTCTTTTTTAAATCGGTCCCTAGTAGTCTTAAAAACAATGCGTGACAAAGAGACTTTTTGTCGTTTGTAAAATAAAACATTATATTATAATAACAAAAAAAATGTAGCTATATAAAATATGCCATTAAAATACTACAAAATAGATTGTACATTTCTGAAAATAGAAAATAAAATAGCCTATATGAAAATTTCGAGTTCTATATATAAATATTTTATCTATAGCCTATAATAAGACACTAGCGCAAAATGATTTATGATTCTTATTAAAATAATAGAATTAATCCTAAAAACACAGAAACAGTGCTGCTGTGTAGATGCTTGTGGTAAAGCCCGTTCCCACGACAGTGTGCGTCAATTGTTTGATTTGAATAATGCACATACTGGAGGTCATCGTTTCTTTTGGCGTATCCGGCTAAATTTAAAAGGCAAGAGACAAATTGCAAAACAGGTTCGTTCCGTCCCACGTCTAAAAAGATTAAATGCATTGGAAAACGCATTTAATTCAATAAGAACGATTGTTATACTATAATATTGTGACAGCGTTGAATCAGCGGTGTTTTATCAGCAGTAATCGTTCATTGAAAGGAAATCACACTGGCTCGCATCTCACATTTGGAAACATTCATATTCTTGAAATATGCGAGACAAATCTGGTATGTGGTATTCAAATGTCCCCAAATTTGAGGATTTGCATAGCTCTCACCAAACCATCTACATAATTCATCAACCGTGGAAGCCACGGAACATATAGACGTCAAATGCGAGGCAATGTTTTCTTTTGGCAATGGTTACTTTATTTTGTGAGATGCAGCTGAAGTGAAAAATATGTGTAAGTGTATATAATTCCGCTCTTAGATTTACATTCCTCCCCATGGTTCCTTACAGTCTTGTGTTTTCCATGGAGCGGAAAGCGCATTTTCATAAATAGACCTTGGCCAAGCGCTGCGTATGAAATTTTAATGAAGCCAGAGTCTTGAGTGCAGCTCGACTGAGGGCCTTGGAGAATCAGCTCTCTCGTACATGACTATGGCTCCCTCTTTCCTCACAAACATTGCAGCAACAAGGCCCGTTCGACCGGCTCAGTCCATTGCTCGGCTAAAGAAGTAGTCGCGCGCGTTAGCAGAAAGATTGAGAATTACTGCAGTAACGTTTCATTTATTTCTCAGGCTTCAAGCCCCTGTCTTGTAGCCCGACTGTGAGCACGGTCAGCTAGTAAATAAACTTCACTCAGTGTTTCCCTCCGCGTTCCGCGCTCCCCATATTTTTATCCACGTGTGCGCGCTTGGTGATCAGATCACACCTCCGGCACTGGAAGCTCTAAATCAGTACAATGCAATATTTATCAAGCGCGTTAATATATAAGCCCAACACAGCGTTCAAGATATCAGAGTTCTCACTTCGAGAGAAGCACAAGCTTACTAAAGCGCCTAACGTGTGGTCTGAGCTGGTTTTGGATTGGCGAAAACCCGAAAACTCTGTATTGATGCGCAAAAATGGAATTTGGCGATAGGTACGATTAGGCGTTGTGGGGTAAATGCTTATCATTTGCACGCGAAAACTGCTTATTATATGCACGCCAAACGCGTGCGTGTCATATATAAGCCAAAGTCCATTTTTGGAATGGCGAAACTGAAAGTGAAAATGAAGGTGAAAGGAAGAGCAACTCAAATTGATCCTGACAAGGTGAACAAGGGAATTTTTGTAACACTTGCTGTCTTTGGTTTGAGTAGCAGCGGATTAAATATATAACGGTATAATTTGATCTCTCATGAGCATGCCATTGGACAGACTGGAATAATGCACATTCGACAAGAATTAAAACATGGGTGTTGTAATTAAGACTCTTGTATACTTAATCAAGCCTAATGAATGATTGAAGCAGATGGAGATGATCAAAAGAGACACTGAAAAATCTGAATATTTGGCACTGAGACAAACTGGCTGATAGATCATTAAGACAATCAAAGCAAAGTTCAGTATCTAACTCTTCATGTAAATTGGCTCTTGCCCAGTTTGTCTAAGAATGCTGTTACTGGTCAAAAGTAATTACGATGTTATTTAGACTTTCTTCACTTAAAATCATTAACAGGTTAGACATTACTTTCCATGGTAGTGTTAATAATTTTACATACCAGAGTAAAACACATGGACAAAATTCTGCTTAAACTTTGTTATGGTTTTGTCATATTTGGATGTAATATGCAACATATACACTATGAAAAATATGAGGCACATCCATAATAATAAAAAAACGTAGTAAATAAAATTACAATTACACACCTTCAATAGAGGGATGTTCATCTTTGGGATAAAGGGCGAAATGTGAGACTCTTGTAAATGTTGGATGGAGTTTAATAAAATTGATAAAATAATGACTTTTTGAATTGAGGACTACTTCTTCGCTCGGCTAAATAGTATGCCAACCAAATATTCTATAACGATATTAAATTCTAGAACATCAATCCCAGTTAATCTAAACCTAAACCCAACTTTTCTGAATATGATAATTATGGTGTTTCATAAGAATTTAAAAAAAGTTTTTAAAGCAATAAGCTAAACAAAAAAGGGGGAAATATAACACAAAGAGATCCAGCTAGCCTATAAGACATGCATCCACCTTTAAATTGATTGCAAGCAATCTAAATAATAAAACGTAATCTAATATAATTCCTCATTGGTTAAGATTTGTATTTATGCCCTCATTGAACCATGATAGATATTGGATATTTCATGAGAACACACTAAAATCCGCACGCCTGCATTACGAGTGCTGAAGAGTTAAGGCGTGGGAAGCATGATTTTTTAATGACGATATATGCTGCTCCTCCGGTGCAGGATGCTTCCCCGCAACAGAACGCGTGCTCATTCCGACACACAGCAAAACAGTCCGAGAGAGAAAGAGAGAGAGAGAGAGATGATGATGATGATAATAATAAATATATTAATTAATAAAAGTGCACTTAGGATATAACATTTCAAGAAATAATAAATGTGTGAATGCAATGTAAGTCACTTTGGATAAAAAATATAAATGCAAACGTAATTACACAGAGATTGTTTTTTTCTACGTCGCTAACACTTTATTAATTTAGTTTTTTGTTTTCAGTTTTCTTCACTGCTGCAGGGTACTCTATTTCTTCAGGACCACGGACAGCTCCTCGTTCAAAGTTAATTTCATAAAGCAGTGCTGAAAAAGTCTCAATTGTAACATTATTCATTTTGTTCAATAATGTTAAAACAAACATCTCAAGGCAAAATCTCTCTATTTTATTTATACTTCAATTTGCTTGCGTAAATGCATTCTCGTATTCAAAATGTAGTAATAAATATTAAATAACATACAGAAAGACATCTACAACATCACCGAAATTAAAACGACTGATTAAGTAGAAAAAGTCGGTATTATAAACTAATGATATATTTTCTATATTCATACGTACATACCTGCATTATATTGTTAACAATCGAAAGAGACACAAAAATATTATAGCGAATGTATATATTCAATATTATGCTAATATGTGTATTATTTTGAGTATCAGGCCTAATGTTCAAAGTATAAATGTACTCAAACGTTAAAAAAAAAAAAAAAATCAAAAGGAGATCAGTTATTAGATCCATACGTCCATGCTGATGAAATAATTCCACTTCATATGTAAATCAAAACAGATAAAATGAGTTTCTCACATTTAATTCAAAGAAATATGTTCAAAGTAATGCGTATAAGCTTCTAATCATGTCCCATACATAATTTATTCTAAACTGACAAGATACCCTAGCATGGTCCGGTACTACAAAATAAAACCCCGTTTGTAGCCGGACACCAGTTAAACATTCGTTTAGTTGAGGTACAAAATTAATGAAATTAAATTCACTGACGGTGGATATTTTTGAAGATGCACCTCATGTACACGCTTCGAAATTAATTGATTAATTCAAGACACCAGAGGTAACACGACAGGTTCTTAAGATGTTGGTATAATAAAGAGTTTTACAAAATGAGAAATATAGGGCTACGTTATTTAAAGTTTAAAGTTGCCATTTACTTTCACTTATTAAGTATATAGTTAGTGTACTAGTATTTAAAAATATATGTCTTTGATAAACCTTTATAGACTGACTAGTGAGGGTGGAATAGTCGGCGGATGAGTGATGTGCACGGACCACATTCTCTGCCCTACATTTCTGCACTTCCCTGTAGACAGGCCTCATGTCCGCCTGATGCAGAACCTCGGCTTGAAGTGCAACGTTTTTTGTATCGGCAATGAATAATGCAAGGCAAGAAGGCCAGCGAGTATACATTTAAATACCAATTTGCTTAACCAGTGTTTTCACCCTCCGCCAGCTCCACTCAGCCCAGTTATGGGGAGTTCGTGCTAGTAATTAAGAGCGAGGAAGTCAAACACCTTAACATGAGAAATATGATAATTAACGCAACCACGTTTGCTTCAGCAGTAACGCTTTTAAACTTACAGTATTTGAAAGTATAGCAGCTTGTTTGCAATCATTTGAATTAAAATTATATTAGATATTTTTCTGAAATTTAAAGATAAAATAATAATAATAATAAACTAATAAAGTGAGAGCTGAAATGTTGCAATTAGATATATTCACTTTGTGCTTTATTACTATTAATTTAGATTTAACATTAACTAACTTGGTAGCTAAACTGTGAAGTTTACGGTTTTTACTTGATTGAGTTACTGATATTGCCTTCATTATCACGGCAACTTTTTAGAGCGCAAATTAGTTAAAACAAATAAATATGGACGAAAAAAAGATACGAACTTTCTGCCAGACATAGTGAGAGTTTGATCAGAAATGTCATTTATTTTAAGATGATCAAACTGCATGATTGTCAGGATTTGATTGTTTTAATTTTGAATTTATGTGTGTGTGTATTTATGCATAAAAAGTGTCAAACTTTTCAGGTTATCAAGTATAAGCATCATTAAAATTTCCTCGAAAATGCACTATTAAACATAATGTGATTTCCACCATCATTTATTATACGAAAAATTATTATCCCGGGAAATCTAATAAATGTCATAACAAATTATACCAATTGAAGAGGTTGTTCTTCAAGATTTCAAGTAGTTTCCGAGATTTTTTTTGCTCTTCTGAAATTGCATCTATAAAACTGCAGCACAAGAGTCTGTAAAAATTGACATTACGTGAACATAACAAGATATTCCTAATATGAGCGTCAGAATAAATTGTATAGGCATGCTTACAAACACATATAGACTGTAACCGCGTCAAGCAATCAGGCCGAAGCTGCGACCGGGGACCTAATTATACCCTGCAATCACGCGCAAGTTTTACAGGAACGGTGATCAATTTAAACTCTGCTCTCCTCTTTCACATACATCTCTCCTTCGACTCTGCTAACAGATAGGCAAAGCCAAATGTGCCATACAGAGTAAACACAGCCAGTCGTCCCTAACCAATTGTTATTCATAGAACGAATAAATATTTAATTCCTTCTAAGGATACCTTTTGTTAACAGAATTACCAACAAGCGTACCACAATGAATTCACATTTTACCCGCGGCATTGTGGGGCCAATGTGTGTTATACCTGTCGGTGTGTGAGGACAATATGCAATAATAACGAACCAAGTCGTAGGGGTTCCGTCCAGCTCTGGCATTTCTGGAAACGCGGGCTATTTGTAGAAGGAGCAGAACCCGAGGACGCCTCCAGCTGCTGGCCGCGCTGTCCTACACAGACGCTCGCTCTCTTTGTATTCACTCAGGCCATGAATAATGAATTGATGAGCGCTAATAAGTGCATCAACAGTCAGATTAATGAGCACGCTATCTATTAATGAAAATCAGCGACGACTAAAGGATTTGACGTTCTCTGTAATTACTCGAGCTCTGGGCATGTTTGGAGAGGAAATCATCAGCAGTGCCTTCATTGTTTGTAAAAAAATGTATGCAGCTGCACAGCTATACAGTCTAGAGATACACTGCACAGATTTAAACACGTCTTAGCCTATAGGGAAAGAGAGTTCTCAAATATCGAATGCCTGGATTGAGAATTGTTGAAGAACGCTATGTGGAAATCAAATCTGACACGCAGACCCTTTAAAGATTTGACTGGACAGGATCCAGTTCATTTTAGTAAGTGTATTTGCTTGGACATCCACTGGAGACTTACTCAACGACCTGTTGAGGCCACGGAGAAAAGTCTGTTGGTTTGCCATGAAAATTTAAACAGCCCTTGGCACACCTTTCCTGAATTTTGTGCGCGCTAATAAAATTCACCCTTTTAAAAAGACTAGGATTAGGCCTGTGGAATTCCCTATGCATAATGGGGTATCACACAGAAGAGGAAACCCCCTTCAAATCTCCTGTAGCATATTCAATAAGGAGCTGAAATTGAGCGTTAATTGTCACTAGATTAGAGCACCGTTTCAGTTTTGATTCCCCATTGCGTGCCAAATCATTGAGAAAGATCAGTCGATTAAACATGTACAAAAAATTACCTTCGACCAGTTTCATGGAGTTTCATCTAACTGTCAAACAGGCTATCCAGGTGTTTCAGATGTAGCTTACGTTTTGTTAAAGCATAGCCCAATACAGATCCCTTCCATAGCACATGATACCTCAGGTGAAAACCCTGATAGCCTTCTGCCTGTTGAGCCATGGGTGTCCGAGTTCGAATCCCAGACCTTCCCCTCTCCTACACTTCACTTCCTGTCAACTCTAAACTGGCCAATCAACTTAAAGTCACAAAAAAAAGGGACTTATTTAGCCCTGCCCATTTTTAGTGCTGCACACCTTGTCGAATTCATGAATAAACCACCCATTTTAAAATTTTCCTGTCTGACATCCACTTTGAACTTGGTAAATCTACAATAAGCAAATTTACTTCACTAGATAATATATAGCAAATGCAAGTTCAAAGAAAAAAAACTGTGGTGGCAGAAAGTTCTCAAAAAATGTATTTGGTAAGTTTTGTTAAATCTACCACATAAAGTAAATTCACTGCTATAAATAGCAAAAATGTTCAAGTTCAAAGAACGTTTTTAAAGAAGGGTGTGCATTCGTTTCTATGGTCTACAGCAGGATAAATGTCTTTAGAGGTAGGCTACATAGGACACCATAATAACCCATTAGATAACTCCTTTGTATTTTAATATTTAGGTTTAAACTATAGACAAAGTAAAATTTTACTTTATTTATTTATTAAATATTTGTTTGTCCAGTAGGTAAATTCTTAATAATTTAACACAGAGACCTGGACCTTGTACTGTCATATCGGAGATCATTTTAATGGGTGATTTTACTCTACACAGTTAAAGCCTATGCCGTACTCACCCTTACAATATTCCAAATCTCCCCAAAAAATCAACACCTCACAGAAAAAGATCTGTGAAAAAGCAATGTTTAGTTTTTGGGGTTTTTATTATAAAATACTTAAGAGATTAACTGGGACAACCTATAGCCCAAATTCCTGGTACTGAAGTGAATCGCCTCAATTAAACATAGGAATATTGCTGGTCATGGTGCCTTTACATTAACAGCGAAAGCAGGACCTCCATTACGAGAGCAGAGGGTGCGTATTATGGTGGATTTAATATTAATGGATTTTATTAGCTTGACACTAGCATATTCATGAGAGTCTTCTAATGGAATCAAAAAAGGGGAGCTAATGCTCAGTGGCAGTACTGATAAATGGATTCACCATTTCTTTCATTGGCTAATGTTGACTCAAAACTGTTTCAGTCTCTATCTATCTATCTATCTATCTATCTATCTATCTATCTATCTATCTATCTATCTATCTATATATCTATCTATCTAT
>JAUMHQ010000085.1:10305593-10318259 GCA_032361165.1 Enteromius paludinosus
CTATCTATCTATCTATCTATCTATATATCTATCTATCTATCTATCTATCTATCTATCTATCTATCTATCTATCTATTAACACTATAACGTTAACATTATATGCCGTCATGATTGATTAAAAACAACAACAGTGTAATCATTCCACATCCAAATTACAACTGAGCACTTTAAAGTGTAATGAAAAAAACACCTCTTTTGCTCTTAAGATGTACTCAAGTAACCTATAAGTAAAGGTAAAAGTTTTTGAAATGGTACAGGATGTGGATGCAGAGCAGGAGCTGTTTTTATAAGTTGTACCTTTGCTAGGCCATGAGATGGGGCTGCTGAAAAACACACATCCTTTTTGATCATCACGGGCCCCTGAGTGCACTAATGCATCTGACTATTAGCATGTTTTCCCGGATGCCACAGGCTAACGCCCTGCCTTGCCTTTGACATGTCAAAACTGATAACAGTCAGAGCTAGTCCTGCTATACAAGTTTGTGTGTGTGTGTGTGTGTGTGTGTGTGGGTACGATACACTTCACAAGCTCTCACACAAGTAAGGCCTATTTACAAGTGCATAAAATGTGAGGAAGATTCCATCCTGAAAATTCTTATGGAATTGGAGTCACACATATTGTGATCTGTATTGTACAGTGAAAATATTTAATTTACCTTAACAGGTAAGTCTATTGAATTTGATATAAAAAAAAAAAATCTCTGTGAGGTAAAAGACAGGCAGCGCTCATTCAATAAGGGGAAGAAGGGATAGATTTCCTCTTGCTTCATGACGTTATGCAAGATTTATATTTGCTGAGAGTCAGCTACATTTTCAGTAAATATTTAAGGTCTCTTAGCTGGAGTGATCCTTTTGACAAAATGCTTATTCAGATTCAGTAAAAACAGCAGATTTACAGATTGTGGTCCAAATTTTAGTGTAAAAGTGAATGTAAAGGCAATGCCTGAATGTGTTGCAATTTTGCGGATGAGCAGAGTGAACGGTCTGCTTTGCATTTCTCATTTGTACTGCATGTAAACACTAGTCCTAGGCAAACTGAAAAAAAAGACCCTGCAGGTCTGATAGCGGTTGAACAGCCAAGCAATGAAAGAGGGAGCATCTGGCCCTGCGAACACCCGTCAGGCTTTCAAGCTTTGTTACTCCACACCGTCGGCCAAGATGTTGGGTGTACAGGAGCGGAGAAGAAAGCGAGGACTGTAAGCCGCAGAGAAGGTGGTGAGCAAGTCGTGGAGGCTTCAGAGCGAGACTATGAGTGAAACAAATAAAAATTCCCTTTACCTTCCCCTTGTACTCCCAGCCCCATTATTTCTCCTGAGTTACTTTCTTCTGAAATCACCCTGAGGCTGAGCACTCTCCTGGGTGGCTAGCCTGAAGCCAGCCTTGTTTTCACATACTGGTAATCATTTCACTGGTGGAGAACGAAGGCTTTTAAAAGATCATCCCCCCTTCTCCACCTCGTCATAGCCAGAATCTGTTCGGTGCAGCTCGGCACGCTTCAGTCCGCATCGCACGCGCCTTTAGAAGTGAACCCGCACCCCCCGTTCTGACCAACTCTAGCGTCGTACCCTCACTCCAGCTTTCATTCAGAACGTGATCAGTCGCTCCTCAGCTCCCTGAGATGCTCCTCCAAAGCCCTTCATCAGAACCGTGGCTGCTTTGTCCAAAAAGAGAAACCAAGACAGGCAGTCAGGGGGGTTGATCTTGGGTCTTCAGTGGATTCATGCATTTTGTAATGATACAGCACAGTCTGCTGTCCAATTTGAAGCTGCTGCCTTCCGTATGCGGTTTTATGCCACCGCCTGCACATCAAGACTTTTCTCCTGACATGATTTTTTAATCTGGCCTTATCCACCATCCACTGCTATCTAGGCAGAGGGAGTCTGAGTCCTGCAAACCAGAGTGTTCTGTAATGGGCTCAGTGCCAATGGCTAATAAAGTGGAACAGTGGCTCAGCACTACCTTAAATTAGACTCTTCTGTGCTCGTTGGGTGGCTACAAGACTGGATATGACGAACCTGTAACTGGCTTCGTAGACAGACAGTTGCGTTTCCTACACCTCTAATTGAGGAACATTAGCCTGCTGCGACCGAAACGCGAGTCTTTTTGGCATCCTGATGTGGATCGGCATTAGGGACAAGCATTGGGGGACTGATCACTTTCAGGACACACAGTCGACTGAGCGATTTGTGTCACACAAATGCGTATTGATCTTCCTGCATGTTCCACGACACTAGCTAGCAGCACGGACAGGTATCTGCTGCTGTCCTGCCACGGAAAGAAAGATCTTTTATTTAGCTGCTGCTTGCAACCCGCTCCCGCTCATGAATTATGCAGCCGCAGGCCCCTGTAACAAGCTCCAGCTCAACTCTACACCTTGTGTGTGGCTTAAAATATAGATAAAAGCTGAACAGTGAGCTACAAATGAAGTGTTTTTTTTTTTTTCTCAGGACATAAGAAAGCCAGTGGAGGGAGAGGTCCACGGTAATTAGAGGAGTCTTGAGCACAACACATCTGATTCGCTTCTTTCCCCCGTTTGCTTCAGAGGGAGTAAATACACTCACTGAATGAATCAAACGAAATCAACAACAGCAGGGGGAAGCGCTGCAGTCTGATGTTGCAAGTGTGCACATTGTACATGTCGGTGATATGACTCCAATCATGTTATGCAACAGCTGCCGAGTATCGGCTACACAGAAAAGTAGTGTGAGGTCTTGGTAAACATGCTGCTCCTAAAAGGATATAATACATTTTGCAAATGAAGAATGCCAGAACAGGGGAGGCCCGAACCTTGTTTCTTTGATTTTGCGGTTTGGAAAACACTGACAGCACCATTTAGGTGGGTACTGTTTTTTTTAACACCACCAGAGGCAATGTAGTGTTTGTTTGCTAAAAGCACATTGCGGAGACATGATTGCTTGTGACATGTTATGAAAAAGATGCAAAAGTCTTACTTTTGTGGAGCACTTATCGACTTAAGCAAGTATACAAACTTTTTGGTTTGAATGACAGTGAGAACCTTCTATACATGTTCATATTTAAAAGGCGTTTGGGATTGGCTTCGGTTCATCGTGTGACTTTTGTGCATTTGATGGTTATCAGTGTATTTCAAAGGTACAAAACAGTTTTCATTAATATTATATCAGTTAATTCAATTACGGTATTTAACTGTAAATGTAACTTAAAACAGTAAAACCTAAAACTTTGTTACTGTATTTTTAACGGTCGAATTACGGCAACCACAGCTGCTGGTCTTTCACTGTAAATTTTACCGAATTTTTTTTACAATGTAGAAAGAGCTCATCGAGATTTAATTTGATATATCTATATCTCCAGTCCACCCAAAATGTGACTTCTGATTCTCAAGCCTCGAATAATTTTTAAAGGTTGGCTAATTCGCATGAATTCGTATGACCTTACTAATTTTGGACAAATTGTACGTATTTTACGAATGACCTACACCTAACCCTGCCCCTAAACCTACCCGCCACTGAGATTTAGACAAATTGTACAAAATTGTAAGTGAGGTCATACAAATTCATATGAATTAGCCACATTGTAAAAAACATACGAATTGGTCGTGAGATATAAACAACAAGTTGCACAATGAATGCTAATGTGAGATACACTTTGAGTAATCTACTTTGAGCTGTTGTTTTCTAACGAATAATTAACAGAAACTATCAATGGGTTTGACCTATTTGAGTTTGACAAGTTATGTACCGGATACCTGAAAGAGTAGAAGTCTTCTCTCAACTTCAGTGCAGAATATTTCCTTCGCTACACTCTTCCCTCAACTTGATAAACAGCACTGGGGATCTTCTCTTCGTAAATTAATTCTGCGGATGAATAATGCATTGCTAAGCAATTAATTCACATTGATGACTCATTTATTTATTGATTACCCCCTGTGTAATAATGGAGAGGGTTAAACGTCAATCAGACAATATCAGAGGCCCTCACAAGCACATCAGAGGAAGTCATTAATTTATTAAAGAAATAAACTGTAGGGGCAAACCTACCAAATATGCTAGGAGAAAAAATGTGAATTGCATTAATACAAGTTAAATGGACACAAGTGCAGATGAGGAGAATTTATAGAATTCTATGGTATCACAGTAAAAAGTAATGCACAAAAATAAGTTTGCATTGCATGCAAAATTAAGAATATGTGATTTTAATGTCGATAAGATGTCAATATGTTGGAAAAACATCCAACTTATATGTATAAAAAGTTTGACTTTTTTATTCCCCATTTTGGTGCAAAATAGTCAAGACCGATTTGTCAAGCAAAACTTCAGGATTGTGTGCTTTTAAAAGAATTTTGAATTAACCACCACATCTTTTAAGGGCCTCCCATCCATCTCTCTCCAAGAGTGATGTTGAAACACAAGCCATTACAAATTTCTCCAGCACTGATTTTTACATACAATTATAACAATTCAGTGCTAGAGAAAGGCATGTTCAAAGGCAGAGAAATATCATAGGCACACTGAACCGACTCCATTCAATCAGCATGGCAGCGGACTTCCAGCGAGATGCTCCATATCAAATGCTAATCTAAAATCTGTGCTACCAGCTTCTACTCCAACCTAATTGTATCATACAAACCAAAACTGATTCAAGGGTTGTCACTTTGGCAACATCGTCAAGCACTTAAAGCATTTTTTTCTATTTCAAAACAGACAGAAATTGTCCAGATGTGGAGCTGCACCGCCGGGACACCGACCATACACAAATCTGTCACATTGACAGTAGAGCACATAAGTGAGTTCAACAAGCCAAGTCCCAGATCCTCCCCCTGTGGGCCGAGCAGACAGCTCTGATGCACTAGAATCCATTAGTGTGGGCTTTATGGGCAGAAGAGCAACAGCCACTGCCCTCAAAATGTAAACTTATATTATTTCTGCAGTTCTTTCAACATTAAAATTATTTTTTATTTTTTATACAGTTCTCAAATAAAACTTTTGGAAAATACATATTACATACACTTACATATTAAATTAGTTTTCATTAATATTTTCAAATAGCCCTTTTTATATTTAAATTAAAATTTCAATATATATATATATATATGTGTGTGCGTGTGTGTGTGTGTGTGTGTGTGTGTGTTTGTTTCTTTTTTTAGTTTTAGGTACATTTTATTTTTGTTAATTTAGAATTTTAGTGCTAACATATTTCAGTTAGATTCTAAGGAAAAATTTAGAATTTTCCTTAAGTTTTTTCATTTGATTATATTTTTATTTTAGCTTCAACTCTCTTGGCCCTGCTCACATGAGAGAAAGACACTAGTGTCAGTAGTTCGATAAAAGTTTATATTTATACTGAGATCACATGACTCACCTTCCTTTTATTGGATGGATTCACTTGCACTATGAATAACCTTGGAAAACTCTGAAAAATACATTTTCACAATGGCAAAGACATAAACCTTTAGATGCTTCATCCACACCACTAGGTGTCAGAATAAATGACAAAAATCCCATTATATTAGTAAGTGAAATATATATATACATAAACGACGGTTCACCTCTAAAAGTTAGATGATTTGTTTAATATGACCTCACACAGTCCCTTGGAGTTATGACAGTTATGCTTTACTTTAAGGGTTGTCACTTGTTTTGCTTTCAGTCCTACATTTCATTCCATGCCTGTTTGTTGTTTTGCTTTGTCCATCAACATGCTTTCCACAGCTACATACAAACACATACAAACAAATGCACATTTTTTTTCTGACCACCTCGCACTGTGTGGTCTAGAGTGGAGACACGGCCAGCCCAGTCACCTGAAGCAACACTGCTTGCGCTGAATTATTAATCGCTAATATCATTATGTAGTCACTACTTGTCATAACAATCTAGGCAGGCACAGGGAAACTCAATCTGCTGTGGCCCATACAGACAATGCCTATTAATTATTGATACAGACTAATTGGCTACAGGATTTGTGGGGCACAGTTACTTTTGTTCCTCTCACTACTTGTGCTGCTCCTTCAAGAAACAATATTATCAGAGGCCAACCTCCCCATCGCCCCCATGTCAGCAAATTAGCCGCCGTGTCGTTCCCCTCTCCCCCTCCCAACCGCCTTTCTTCATATGCTCTTTCGCAGGATTTATGATTTCTTCTTCAAACTTTAGCCACTCTGTGGATGCGCAGGCCTGATTCAGACAAAAAATATGCAGGTTTGTGAGAGGTAAGAATATTAATAAAACGTCTACCTGCTGAGTTAAATTTAACTATATAACAGGTTATATTTAAGCAGGTTTGTGTGTGTGTTTGATTCTTCTAAACCATAAAGTAGATAGGACTGGTAAAAATGAATTCATACAGGTCTGGAACTATTTGAGGGTGAGTAAATCATAACTTTGACATGAATTTTCATTTTTGGGTGAACTATTCCTTTCAGCAATATGAATAGATAACCTACTTGAATATTTAGACAGTTATGCAGAACCAAATTCCTACATGCAAAGTGAGCAGTTACTTTTATTCAGCACAATGCCTGGTAATAAACAGCAATTAGAGTAAATACATGGTGAAATTAAATGTAGGAAAATTTAGGGGAAATGGTAAAAAAAAAAATGGTTTGTTTTTCCATAACGTAACAAAACTTCACCGATTCCAAAAAAGCAGCAACTCCACTACCTCGTCTTCAAAGACATGAGATATTGACCTGGCTTTCTCAGCAGAAAAATAAAATATTCTACACAATACTTCCTTTCCTCCACATGTTGTTCAATGAAGCACCAGACATGACCAGCCTGGCCAAACAGACTCCTAAACCTTTCGGGAATGATGTTATGACAGTGTGAAGGGAAGAGATTTATAGAAAGTCGTTGAAATAAGACAATACGATTATTATTATTCTCTCTAATGATTCTAACAAAAAATAATAATAATAATAATAATCATAATTTCAAATAGCCTTCAAAAATGAAAGAAAATGTTATTTAAAAAACAATTCTTAGACAAAACATAAAAATGATTTACTATTTACTACTATTTATTAATCGCCGTAAACGTTTACATCAGACCAAGTCAGAGTTAAACTGTGTGCTTGACGCACAGTTTGTGGCCACCAGTGGATCAGAGCCCTCCTGCTGAGTGACTGCCTTAACAAAGCTGCCGAAAGATGAAGAAGAGAACTCAGGCCTCAGATGTTGAGAGGCAGGAGCTGATGTGGGAAAGAGGCCAAGGTGACAATCTCCCACTAACCCTGGGTTAAACAGTCTCCAAGTAGTAGATCACAACACAGTGAAATGCAGTATGGTATATAGTAGTTACAATATTTAAAGACTGTCAGCGAAATGGGACATTGGTGCATTTTTTATGAATCAAGTCTTTCTGAAAAATTAAAGCTTTATACAATAGTATCATCACCCAAGACTTCAGATCTCATCTTGTCATTGTCTTGCCTTCTCAGGTCATACTTAAAATGGAGGGGGCTACTACAGTATGTGAACATAGGCTTTATGATTTTATGAAGTGCACCACTTCTGTTCAAGCTGTATGGTTTCATTGAACAAAATAATGAGAAGGTATCAGATTGCTTCAGATTTATCAAAACGTTCTTCACCTAAACAAATAAAAAACTGAAGTAGCTGTTGGAAACAGATAAAATTCTCAAGGTGAACATTGTCCTGAGTCGAGGTGTAATTTTGAGGTCTGAACTTATAGTTTCAGTAGTCAATTCAAAGCATTAACTGCAATAATAATTAGATGTTTTATTTCCAGTCAAGTCTTGGAGAAACCTGTCTATGCTTGAAATATTGTAGCTGCAGATCATCTAGAACGCTGCTGTCTGAGCATAACCGGATAATCTGATCGTATCAAAGGCTTCCTGTGATATCCACAGTACTACATGTTTATAAATCAATTACCGGCCTTAGGACCTACATACATTGCTCACATGCGCTTCTAATGTAAACCTAAATTAACATTCAGATCATCATCAGGATCAAGTGAGAAAGAGTTAACCCAAAACAAGGAGATTCTGCATTTAGCAAGTTTCCAGAAAAGACCAGCTGCCATTTCATGAATGAGCACTGTGCTAAATCTGGCTGATTGCATTGTATCTTTATTTTAAATTTAGCCATTTTAATTACTATTGTAGGAAATGTGCAAATCAGTTGAACCATCGAATGTAGATAGATACATATGCAATATTCTATTTTATTTACTGCATTAAGTTTTCATTCGTCAGTATTTGTGGCTTAAAGATGAATTGCCTTGGCATTTATTATTCTTCAAGCAAAACAAAACAAGAACAAAACATGCATGTCACCGTGAACCCCTTAAAATGTATAGCCACAAGATGTAAACTATACATCTTAACATTATTTTCATTAAAAAATTACTAATTTTATGCCACAATAACAGATTCCAAAAATATGCATGTCACATTTTTTTGTGGCAATCATTGGTTGCATTTAATGGAAGGTCAAAGTCAAAGACTAACGGTACATTTGATATTGTATTAAAACAATTTATGCTCTGATCTGGAATACTGATGTAGCAAGACTCCTTCAATGGGACGTCCTGTCACGCTCCCATGCCCGTCCCCTTGAAAAAAACACACACACACAAAAAAACACTCTACATCTTATCCCAACCAGACTAAGCAAGCACAAGGGCCCCCCTCCAAATGATGTGCAAATTCCACCCTCTGGTCCCCCAATGGAATAGCCCTGTCACAATAAAAAGCCTTTCCTCTTGCTAATCTGCTTTTTAGAGCTCCGTCACAAATGCTAATTTCCATAATCGAGTCGACAGGTGTGGAAAGGGTGAAAGAGCACAGGCTAAGGTAGAGAAGAGAAAGGTGAAAACAGAGTAGGGGGACGAGTGCAGGAGGGGGGAGAGGAAATGGATGTGGCGGTGGAAAGTGAGTGCTCTATTTTCACTCTTTTTTTTTTTTCTTCTGCTCCTGAAGGATCATGGGTTTTGGGCACGAGGGCTTGATTAGAGCTGACAGTCACACCTGCCACCTCCCCTCCGTCAGTCTGCAATTACCACTCAGGTCCCAGTCCCAAGGAACTGGTCACATTAAAAAGCCTGGACCAGCCTGATCTCATTTTTTGCATGCGGTGTGTCACTCAAAGAGCAACGCGGCTCATATAAGTGCTGAGGGCACAGACCCAAACCGGAGCCTGCATTAGCGGATGCATGCAGAGTGAGTTCACGGACGGCACTCTCATTCCATCAGGCGCTTTCTCCGCCCGCTAATTGAGGTCCTCTTAGATTCTCTACAAAGGCCAATCACGGAGTGCAGAGCACAGGAGAAAGATCATACATTTCTTGGCAAAGGGCTGCATCTGCATGCGTCTGGGTTACTACCTTGAGTTAAACCTCAATTTAGCGCAAAGCTAATGTTCCAGAAATGACAAATAATCTTTGTGTAATACTTGACTAATATATAAAAATGGATAAGAACACAGTTTGCATCATTAATAAGCCCTGCGGTCTCTCCTTGCTGTTTAAAAGTTCAAGTGAAACAATGAATAAATAGAACCACACATTCAACAACATTTTAAAACCACCAGGAGTTAAAAACTAGAACATGAGCATCATTAATTTAAACCTCCAATGAATTAAAGAGCTAAAGTTTAATCAGCAGGCAATCCTAGAACACAAGCAACGTCCTTGATACTGTTTATACCCGATGTCCACTCCGATGCGTCCTTGACTTGAGCGTAGAAGGGTGGCCCTCTCTTTGGGACGCTGTACCAACTCCAAGCGTTCTCTCATCTACCATCTCCAAATATTATTTTCCCTCCCCGTTCAAGAGGAAACTCAAAAGGAACTGGAGGCCTTTCCCCTGCGGGACACATTAACAAGCCCATCTAGTTAAATTGAGCTCCTGCATTACCTAATGTGTTCGCCAACTCCAGGGGTAGGAGACAGCGCATCCATAATTGATCACATGTGCATCTTTTTTTCTAAGGCAGCTCTGGCTGACAGAAAGGGTAGCTTTGTTGTGAGCAAGCCAAGTTAAAGAGATGTTTATTAGAGCTTTTTTTCCCCCCTTTTACTTCTCATATGCCTTTTATAAAGACAAGGTTTGCAGGGATCGATTGCCATCCTGTCAGAGTGCTGGGTGCTGCATCACTCATCCCTGTGAATGGCAGTCTGCTTCATCTCTTGTGCTTGTAGGAGCGCATTTGAATTTCACACAAGTCATTGGAGATTTGATGAAGTTTTTTTCCCTCCACTACAGCTACACAACCCACAATCCCAACTGATGAAGCCAAGGTCAGAGAAAAGCTTTGCATGTTGCACTATGAAAGATGTTTGGCCCCTTCATACCTTACTAAAATGCACCTGATTTCAAGTATTTGTAGAGAGAAACAAGCAATTACCAAGATGTCTTTGCATTTAAAAACAATTGAATGTACTTGAGTCTCTAACTAAGATGAGTTCACTAAAACTACAATATCTGATGCATAACTTCCATACCAATCCGCCTGGAAACACTGTTTACAAGGCTCAAAGATGATGCAATAAACTCTCTCGAGGATTAATCCATTACTGGACTTGCTAAGTTCAGTTCCATCATCAGTCATTAAAAGTGGGTTTTGTTTGAGGCATTTCAAAACAGTTGCATGTGTTATGACTATAAAGCAATCTGTAATTTTACTTTTGAACAAATTGAAATTCTGACCATAGTCTACGCAGATTTCCTATACATTTTTTAGTTTGACAAATTTTCATGCTGGTACATTATTGCAGTATCTTGTAATAAACTCATTTATAACGGAAAATGAAACCAAATCATGTCAATCTGGTCCTCTCTGTTTACAGATCTCGGCAAGAATATGTGATTTCAACCAAATAATTTGCTATACAACCAGGTCTAGCAATCATAGTCAATTTATGATTCCGATTTTCATACGTTTCATTTCCTCATGCCATGTGTATACAATTTTATATACTAGATGTACTGTTTTAGTTACTACTATGATTAATAAAATTACTTCAGAAAACTGTAAGTGCTAAAATGGTGCCAATTTCTACTTGTGACTACTTTGTCAAAATGTGCTGTGGTTCCAGTGTATATATCTGCCAAAGTTTAAGAGAAACAGTAATGTCTAATTAAAAAAAATAACGTGTGATCATTTCATTTGCAATTCCATACTTTAATCTGACCAAGATCAGGATTAAGCTCAGTTTCAGCGTGGACCAGGGGAAATTCCTTCAGTGAGATATGTTCTGAAAAATCCATATACATGGTGCTTACAGATCCAAAAATACATAAAAGTCTTGCCCATGCAGAGTTACACAAAGGCAAATCAGAGCTGGGTAGAGTTCATTGCATCAGAGTCTTGGCCTGTCTGAGGATTAGAGGAGCAATGAGAACATTTGCGGCGGGGCTATATTGATTAGTTAGTACAGTCTTGTCTAAGCCTATTCTAGCTAAACGGAGAATTAAAGCTAACTGTCACATTTCTTGTGCAGAAAACTCATTTATAATTCAGTGCATTCCCCGTTCGTCCCCTGCACCACATGCAGCGGTCGGCCTCCCTCCTCAGTCGTCCCGTCTCATTACGAGCCACTTTGAAGGTGATCCCAGTGTGTCAGCCATGTAAATAAGCACCTCCTCAAAGTAGAACACAACCTCCTCCTGCTCAACCGCTAACTCAACCCCAGAAAAATGAGACATCCAGGGGTCTCAGTTGGAATAAAGGGCCCTATTGCTTACCTGAACTTCTCAGTGTTAGCCCATGATGCCCTTTGCGATCAGTTGCACATCATTCAATCATTTGCTTTTTAAATCATATCCCCTTGAGTGGCGTTATATTCTGGAGAAAATTTAATTATGCATGTTAATGAATGTATATCCAAGGAAGGATCAATGGTATGTGAAATGGCAGGAAATAAATGGATGTTGCCTTATTTACTCACATTAGACGTGGTTTCCACATCATTTAATCTGAAAAACAATCAAACCAACTGTATGAATATTTAAAAGCTAAGCTCTTTGTTGTGGCACTTACAGTGAGGCACTTACAATGAACCTTATTCACATTTCATCATAGTTGGGTAAAGTTCAGAAGTGTTGGATGAGAGACTACAGCAAATACAATTTCTGTAGTCCCATTTTTCCAACAACCAATAAATATAAATAAAATATATATATATGCTCATGATTCTAAAATAGTAGCACCTGTTTGAGGTCGTTAGCTGTCATAAAGACCCCTGTGCACCCCACAATCAGCCAAAGTCTAAGTAGCAACATGGGCAAAATTGTCAAGAGGCTAATGATGACTGTCAATGTCCCTCAGACTTGAGCCCCACAGAAGATCTCTCCTCGTGGGGTATCAATGATGCTAAGAAGGGTGAAGAATCAGCCCAGATCTACACGGGAGGAGCCGGTCAATGCTGTGAAGAGAGCTGGGACCATCGTTTCCAAGGTTACTATCAGTAATACACTAAGACATCATGGTTTAAAATCTTGCATCGCACGGAAAGTTCCCCTGCTTATATCATCCCATGTCCAGGACCGTCTGAAGTTTGCCAGGGACCATCTGGATGATCCAGAGGAGTTATGGATGAAAGTCCTGAAGTCAGATGAGACCAAAGTAGAACCATGTTTGGAGGAGGAAGAAGAATGATGAGTATCATCCCAATAATACCATACCTACAGTGAAGCATGGGGCTGGAAGCATCATGCTC
>JAUMHQ010000085.1:10318359-10328977 GCA_032361165.1 Enteromius paludinosus
ATCATGCTCTGGGGGTGTTTTTCTGCACAGGGGACAGGACGACTGCACTGTATTAAGGAGAGGATGAACAGGGCCATATATTGGGCAAAAACCTCCTTCCCTCAGTCAGAGCATTAAAGATGGGTCGTGGCTGGGTCTTCCAATAAGACAATGATCCAAAGCACACAGCCAGGAAAACCATGGAGTGGCTCCTTAAGAAGCATTTGAAGCTTCTGGAGTGGCCTGGCCAGTATCCAGATATAGAGAATGGAGGAGTGGGCCAAAATCCCTCCTGCAGTGTGTGCAAACCTGGTGAAGAACTACAGGAACCATTTTACCTCTGTAATTGTTAACAAAGGCTTTTGTGCCAAATATTAATTTTTATAATTTAAATATTAATTAAATTTTTTTTTTTTCTAGTGATCAAATACTTATTTGATACAGTAATTCCCAAATAAATTGTTAAAAAATCATAGAATGATTCCCGGATTTTTCTTTTTAGATTCTATCTTTCACAGTGGAAATGCACCCATGCTGAAAATTGTAGACCCCTCAATAATTTCTAAGTAAGAGAACTTACAAAATAACAGGGTCTTATTGACCTCATTGTATATATACTGTATATATGTATTATCAAAATCATCCCACAAATACTGTTAAATTATATTGTTTTAAAAGTATATGAAAGAAAAGGGCACTGCAATTCTTTTCTTGATGCAAATCATATGACAGATTACTTCTGCATGTGCCATATGGGAAATTAATAAATTCAGTATGTCCCTGATCTGGACTTCCAAAATGGCATTTACACCCACCTTCCTGGCACAGAGGGGAAAGCTTTTATATCTACTAAGGTGTACTTATGACCTGATAATGTACTCACCATTTGGCCAGTGAAGTCCTTTATTGACTGATCGATACTGGGCACACATTTTTATGATCACTCTAACAAGAAAAAAAGAGGAGGGAGGAGAAATAATATTTCACTGGGATGCATGTCTGAGAATTTTTCTTCTTACCTAAACCCATACGGCAGATCCATATTGATTTTCCTACAGCCTAGCTGCAGTATTGCACTTTCCCTTTGCCACCATTAGAGCCATGCTCCGATACAATATCACAGGCCCACGGGTTCTGCATGTTAAAAACACGCTTTAGCAAAAATCCATCAGGCCTGTGGCCCTGGGTTTCAATCAAAAGAACATGCAGAGCACAGCTCAACAGCAATTTTAATTCATACAGCTCTCACTACACATTGCTCAATATAAATACAATAAAAACATAATTGACGTTACGACTCCTGTTTCAAGGCAAAAGTGGGTTTAGCTTGAAGTGTTAACATTGTTGTTATTGACATATTTTCTCTTGTTTGCAAGGAAGAGGAATTTAACTGTGAAATTAACAAGCAATGTTGAAAAATAGCTACCTTTAGCAAACATTCCCCCACCACGAAAATCACATTTTAGGCATATAAATACAAAGCATAAGTATTGTGCTCCTAAAGAACATCGTCCTGGAAGTCCTAGCTCCAAACCAGTTCCAACAAATCCTTGTAATTGTAAATGTCCAATTGCAGAAATTCAGCCTTCCGTTATGTTATTTCACACCCATCCAGCAGGAGGCACTATAGATGATAGTCCATCTCTATTTAGTGCTCTGCATGGATCATTTGTGAAGCACTTGGAGAAGTGATGTGAATCAGAGTGTTGACAGCAATTTTGTCTCTCGGCTGCTCCCAGATGACTGGCCGAGGGTGAGTCAAGAGGAGGAAGGGAGACCAGAATCCATGGGGGGACCGAGTGGCTTCAGAGTGCTGCTTAATGGAGAAATCAATGCGCCTCAGAGCCCAAAAAGGTGGAACTGTGTGTGTGTGTGAGAGTGTGGCGGGTTACTAGATGGTTTGACCAAGGTGGGGAGGAATGGGCAGAAGGGGCCTGTGGATAGGAAAGGGGCAACCATACAGCTGAATGGCATCATGAATTAATAATAAGCTAATCATCACCAAAATGAGGAGCTTTTCTGTGATGTGTGGTGGTGTGATGGGGGACCTGAGCAGGGGAGATGGGGGTGCTATGAGGAGAGACTACTCAATGAGTATGGCCACTTTTCACTCCACTGCCCTCTTGTCTAGAGCCGGTTGTGGCACAGGAGCTGAAGGCTCTCCAGGTAAAGAGCAGCCCGGGAAGAAAGTATTTTCAGCCAGCGGAGAGGAACAACAGTCTTGTACGACGAGAAGGAAGCTGAAATATTGATGAGGTTTAACGTTTTTGCAGCAAGGTAATTGTTTCTTTTCCCCCCGCCTGCTACTACGAATGCCATCACCTCGACTCATGGGTCTCCATTGCTCCGATCCATCAGGCCAAAAGTGGCCCCTGACACATGTGACAGCAGCGGTACCATTATATATAAGAATGCACAACAGTCCCTGCTAATGGCCTAGACAGTGGCTAAGCCAGAGTCTGAGGTTATATTCAGAAGCAAAGCATTTCCATTCCCACAATAACAAAATGCACTGAAAGTCATGCTAAAATGCTCTAAAAACATTTAGCCTGTTTAGCTGTTTCCAGGTTGAGGATTCACATGTTGAATTTAGGTGAAGCACTAGACTGATATAATGCAAAGAAGTGCTGATGGATCCACCATAAGATACACCAAATATAACCATTCCAGCAGGTTGGGGCACCATTATTTGGGTTTTGTCGCTATTATTGCTGTATAATTAATTTTTCATTTTCACATCACTAACCAACGTTTGAAACAAAACACAAGGGCTACTTTATGTCAGTCAGACGGCTCTAAGAAGGGGTGTTCTTGGCCAGAATAAGCGGCAGTGTGCCAGATTTTGTTTCTGTGAATTAGGTAAACAGGATTGTTAATGAAAACATCTAAAAAACTAAGCAAATTGTTCCACAACCCAGTGTAAAAAATATGCTGACATACAGAAGGAGCTTGTCCTCCAACAAAAAACGACCCTATAGGTCATTTGTGAAATTACCTTATTACGACCTATATTTAAATTTTACGTAAAGGTAAGCACCCTCTATTGTCTGTCGTCATGAAATTATATGACTGTCATTACCAATCAAAATGCATGTTTTGTTTAAATGCAGTGTGTGGACTTTTAACACTGATCTCACGGTGATCAAAACATATTTTACTAGGTGTAATTCACACAAATGACCACACCTAACCCCACCCCTACAAAAATCGTGAATATTAGATCACATGTTCTCTTCGAACCCATTACCGCATGATCACATCTCGTCTTATAACTGTCACGGTCCGTATGAAGCAAAGAGGCAAACTCGAGAATCCATAAATAATAATCCTTTTAATAATCCACTGGAACTTGAAACATACAGGCAGAGTCTCACACGAACAACGTAACAACATTAATGACCGGACAACATGAACTAAACTGAATGGAACTTATATCGGGCAGACAATGACGCTAATTAACAAGACACACCTGGACATAATCAACTAAGACAGAAACTAGGTCACAGAGAGCACATGGGGAAAACCAACAACAAACACAGTGCAGGGGCGTGACAATAACGCATCGCTCTACATACTGAGCTACACCAACTCTGAATCTAGGAATCTTGTAGTATATGCTCTGATGGGTCATATTCCACCAAGTATTGGTTGGAGGACAGTTAAGAGGTTCAGTTATGGTTCAAAACTCAAAGGCCGATTTCACAAATGTGGCTTTGTTTAAGCCAGGACTAAGCCTTAGTTAGTAAAAAAGATATTTAAGGAACTTTTACAAAATGTCTTAGAAGAAAACATTACAGGTGTGATTCTTCACACAGAAAATGACATTTTAAGATATTTTCAGTTGAGACAGGTCAAACATGCATTTTACATCATTTTGACATCTGGGATTAGCTGAAACCTTGTCTGTGAAACTGGGCGAATGTCAATCATCTTTGATGGTAGGGGTCCTGACAGAGGTATCTTAGATCACAAAAACTGGTAAAGTCTTTGCAACTGTATCAGAGTGATCTGATTCAACACAAGCTGATAAAGCAGAGTGATCCCAAACAATAAGGCCCTTGCTTTAAAGACTTTGGAGAAGGCTCCATAATAATAATTAATGTAATAATAATAATAATAATAATAATAAAACAACCGGTGAGTGGGAGTTTTGTGGGTGAAAACAACTTAGTAGTTATTATTTGTTATCTTATTAGTAAGATAGGCCAGTGGAGAGTGGCCTTGTTGACTCATGTTAAAAGGAATATGACAGTAACTGATAAATATACTATATAACTAGTAACTAAATTGGGAATGGGCTGACTAAAACTGGACTGTAGAAAACTTGAGGTTTGTTGCATGGTTTGATGATTCTTGATTTCTGCAAACATTCAAATGGTAGGGGAAGAATTTGGCATAAGCAAACTGAATCCACAGATTCATTCCACCTTGTTTCAATGTCTACAGGGCTGAAGTTAAAGCTGAAATTCCAACGGTATGGCTTCCTAGTTGGAGGTGGATGCATCCTTGTTTGACCACATTTTCTAATGGTTACTTCTAGTAGGATGATTTCCCATGTCACAAAACATAAATCACCTAAAGTTAGTTCCATAAACAAACCAATGAGTTCAGTGCACTCCATTAGCCTCCTGTCACAAAATCTCAGTCCAAGAAGAACACCTTTGGGATGTTGAGGGATGTCACAGCATGAATCTGTAGAAACTGCCTGACGCTGTCATATCAATAGGGACAGCTAAGCATTATTTCCAGTATCTTGTTGAGTCCATGGCGTGAAGAGTTCAAAGTGTCCAGGAAATGTGTACTCAATAGTGTCCATGTGCATATTATCTATGGATACTGTACATAAACCAAAAACTCAAAAATAGTTTCAACTATTGAACGTGTGTGCGTTCCTCTGCATGTAAACAATGCACAGCACATGATTGATCTACGTCAGCAGCATCACACGAATATATTGTTTACATGCAGAGGCACTTCTCGATCATGGTGGATGATGTGATTTGGAGGAGAAGAATTGTTAAATAAATTGTTTTTGAATGTGTGTTTGTGTTTTCTTTGTGCACAAAAAGCATTCATAGCTTCGTAAAACTGTTGTTTAACTACTGATGTCACATGGACTCTTTTACTGATGTCTTCATTACTTTTCTTGGTCTGGGAACCTTTCTACAGCACCCCGCACATGACATGCAGGACAGATATGAAAAAAGGAGGCTAAATTGTGTGCACAATTTACTATTTTGGTTCTTTGATTTATAAATTGTGCACACGATTAACAAATTTATAAAACGAGAGAACGGAATAGTAAATCATGCCCAGTTTTTTTTTCTTGCATGTAATGAGCAGGGCTCTGTACATTTCAGTTGCATTGCTTTCTATGGAGGGAAGCTCTCTGATTTCATCTGAAATATCTTAATTTGGATGCCAAAGATAAAAAAACGTCTTACACGCTTGGAATGACATCAGGTAGAGTTATTAATGACAGAAGTTTCCTCTTTGCGTGAGCAATCCCTTCAAGGCCAATTCACAGGGCATTGACAAATGCTGAGACATGGCAACAGACACATTCTTTGGGTTTTATTGCATAAGTTTGACCCAGTCAGTAACTAGTTGGATTGTTCAACACTTGTTTTCACTGATTGACACACATTAAATCAGCATTTCTTGTGTCCTGGGATGTCTGAGAACCAATTTTACAATAAATAATACTACTACAATAGCAGTGTCAAACTGAAAGGGTTCGGTAAAGCTGTATGGTATAAGGTGCAGAAAAACAGACTGAACCAAATGTAATGAGATGGATCTGGTGAACAGAACTGGAGCCAAAGTGAACATCTTTCTTTTTCTCTCTCTGAATCCCAGAGCTCTCAGTCTGCAGGTGGTGAAGGAGCAAAGGGCAGGCGGAGTGGAGTGCTGCTGCCGGAGAGTGGCTGATGGGTGGGGAGAGGAGGAGAACAAGGCCTGCTACACTCAGCTACAGGAAGGCTGCAATCAATAATTCACATCATCTGTCACCACGCGCTCCACTGGACCACTCAACAAACAGCACAGACAAATTAAAGTAAAAACACGCAAGAGTCAAGCAGCCTGACTCGTCCACATCTATGCACTGAGGAAGACAATGTGCACAGATGGTCTGGATAACGTAATCACATAAGAACGAGTAGACCAACGAGAAGGAGGACACAAATGCAAATAAATTTATTAATGATCAAATATATTTATCACAATATTTTATATTCTCTGTTTAAATGTTGTACTATATCTTTACTTTTTAATGACCTCTTTAACATTTAGGCAATTTTTTTTTAATGATTACAATTCACATTAGAGTATATTATGAATGTTAAGTTGCTTTAACAGAAATATCTCTTTAAAAGTTGAACATATGGTATTAAACAAGCAATTTATAATGAGATAACTGACCTCCCAAACAAACATTCCTTACCTGACCTTCACATGTCACTGCCTGCCTCATGGAGGTATTTGAATATAATTCTGATGGTGATTTTAGGCTCATGCAGATATGAGAGTGTGTGCAAACAGCGAACAGGTGTAATTTCACACTCCGTCGAGTACCTCCTCGAATCCCCTTTAATAGCCACACGCAAGGCTCTGTCAATCAGCATGGTTCTGAATTTTAAACACAAACACATGTGTGAGTCAGATCAGATATACAAGGCGTTTCCACCCCCACAACTTCTCACTTTCACCACTTTGGGTTTGGAACAGGCCAATAGTCAGTGAAGTTTTTCTGTTTGTGTGAGAGGTGTTAACCTCAGGCAGCACATCTTAATTTTCAACCAACATAAAAAGAACATTGTGAACACACCGTTTGCTTTTTTGGTAGCAGAAACAGATCTCCCAGATAGCTAATGTATTAATAAATTAGGTGTCCAGGAAAATAAAAATGTTAAGTTTTAGTTCTCCACTATATTAAAAGCGCACCAACCTACCAGGCACGTTTACACACCATCATTAAAGGCTGATAATATCTTTCCTAATACCTATGTCTCCAGAGTCGTGACGTGAACAATTTCAAGTGGATGAGAAACAAATTACTAAATATAATTTTACTGTAAATAAACAGTAAATACAGTGCTTTGTAAATGACATACATTTTGATTCACAGTACCTACATTCAGAACTGTACCAATTCAAACTAGTCCTATTTCAACAACAACAAACAACACAAACCATTTCTTTTGATCAATGTAGGGCATAGCTACTGTTAAAACATAATCTTTATAGAGACCTCCAGCGCATTATCCTTAGAGGCTTCTGAAGCATAACACTCTGTACAGTGGATAAGCACTTCAAGGGTTATCTAAACCTCACTGGTCAACAGTAACTTCATGCATGCACCACCTCCTGACCTACACAGACTCATCAATATTTTAAGTGGTACTTAACGGACAAAACTGAGCGAAGACCATGCCAGGGGCACCTGGGGCAGGCAGGGAGGGGATCTCATGAGAACAAGATGTGGTCCATCTTACCAATGGGACCAGAACTGACCCAGAAAAACATCTGAACCACAGCAAAATGTAAAGCTGCAACAGCATTTTTATAAACATCTAAGTCAAAAAATTTCACAATTTTCAGCATTGTGAATATATAAATAACATTTGAAAATACTTAAACATATTTAGCTATCCTAAGGGTGAGGCAACACTTTATATTCTGGTATTCGTTCTTTGATTCTAAAGATCTAAATACCTTTGGAATGAGAAAACAGCAGTCACTGCAAGAGAGAATCTGATCATAGCAATGTGGATATCTTTGCACACAAGCTCAACCAAAAAAATGAGCTCTCCAGCCAAGTTAAGTCACCAGGGGTGCCTTAACTGTAGAAAAGGTTAGCATGATTCCAAGGGCCCTGATGAGAAGTCCCCCACCCCAGAATGCAGTTTTGTGGGGGATCAAGTCAATACGATGTTCAGGGGGCCCAGAAATCAGAGCAGCACCCCTGAAATCCACATCATGTTTATTTATATTGCACTATATAGACACATACAACATTATTAAACATGACAAATAGCGTCAGTACTGCTTGTTTTAAACTAGAATTAAAATTTTCATTGTACTTTATGTCACGCTGCACTCTGGCATGAAGATGAGGATTCTCGCAAACAGTATTTATTTTAATAATAAACTTAGACACGGTACACAAGGCAAGGCAGTGCAGACACGCAAGACACTTGACGATTCAACAAATAAGGTTTAAACTAAGGCACTATAAATACACAGACATAGATAAGACACAGCTGGACACTAATTAACACAAACTAAACAAGGGCAGGAAACGCTATACATGGGCAGGGGCGGATACAAAAGGATACATATAAACAAAGACATGGTAGAACACATGAACAGTAAACATAGACCGTGACACTATAAAGCAGCTCTCCAGTGCTTATATTTTTACTCATGGATGTCCGACCTCGATGGACTTAGGTTAGTAAATAAACTAACCATGAAGATTTTTACCTGTTGCTAGGACCAATGTTTGAAGGTGTTTACCAGGCAGAGCAAACCTTTATTTTGGCAAGCTGTTTCGAACTCCCGAAACAAAATTCGTTTTAGCGCTTTGTTCAAATGCTGTTCTTGGATTTTGCTTGAATTATATTGTGGCTTTACTGTTTCAAATCAAAATGTTACAGATTTCTAAACTGATAACAATGATCCCATTATACCCACAAAATGTCACTAAAATGTTTCTAAAGTAGAGGTTTGAAACTCTCTATGTAGATACAGAGTTATGTTCATGTAACAACACTTTAACAAATATAAATGGCAACAAATGTCTATGAAATAAAAATAAGGCATGTATGAAGAACAAAAAGAGGCCAGTACTGACCAATGAAACCTTCACATTGGACTGATATTGAGAAAAGCAGGCAATGCTAGCCCAAGCAGTGTTTATGCTCCTCACTTGACCGAATGGTCTCAGTTAACAAAATCAATACTAGTGTGCGTGTGAAACCAGGCCTACAGGGGGTGTGGCCCAACTCCCATGGCAGGATGATGCACACACATCAATTATTGAGCAGTCTAGGCTCATGCAATGCTCTGAAAGGTCAAAGGTCAAACACTAGCACCCAGTGGTGCTCAGGGCACGATACTCCAAAACAAACAGAAAACATTATAGCTGGCAAAGACTGTCATGATCTGGATATCACCCATATTTACCTGTAATGATGGAATGAACATTTCATTCTCTTCAGACATCTGTTTCTACATTAATTTGAAAGCAAAGCTGACAAATCTCTTGCTTCAGCTGCAACATTACTAAATTATTTGTTCTAAATCAGATTTACACCCTCAACATGCCAAAACACTGCTTTATTTTATAATACATATGTTCTATCACTGTATGATGTCAAATGTAAAATCAACAATCCAAAGTAGTTTTGGGGATATGCAAAATATAAAGCAAGTTTTATACACTTCCCTTTCTTTCAATTTGCTCAGAATATTCTTTATGATCAAGCCACTGGTCCCAGGCAGCTTTCTTACGTTTCATGCCTTGATCTCTCATATGTCAGCGTCAGGATAGATTTAAGGTAGCTGGGAAGGTAAAAGAACTAAGGTTATATATGTTAGCACCTCTTTTTGAGCTCATAACCAATGACAATCCTGCAGACATCTCACTTTGCTCTCACAGACACTGAATTTTAAAACCTTCTCTGATTTCTTTATTTAGTATCTGCCATATGTTTGAAGACCTTCTATCCTGTCATAAGGATTTGAGAGTTGAATGAGATATTCTGTGGATTAAGTTGATTTTGATCCCACAGCAGCCTGTGTAGCTTATCTTTTATGTGATCTGTTGTTTTCTTAAACACAGGGTTTACTATGAGCACAGCCAAGGTTGAGTGGGTGCTTTACAGCAGGCCAGAGCTCAGGTTCAGGGTCAATTCCTACTCTAGTCTGCATTAATGTTGCATATGGGCCCGGCTTGTGCATGTGTCTGAGTCTGAAACAACAAATATTAAAATGTATGACAGGGATGTGAATTTTAAGTTAAGTAGGAAGGAATTCCACGATTTGCCTTTTTAAAATGAACCATTCATCACAGCTTCAGGATTCTCACTTCTGCATATGCTGATTCTCAGAGATGTACCACTTTAATTCCATCTCAGCTAGCATTTAAAGCAGACACAAGATCATTGTTATCTTGTTTGGAGTGTAGTTTTAAAGGTCATGTTTTGCCTGGATACCCGCTCCTCTATTTACCTAATCCACCCCCCTTCAACATTCGTACCCTATCCTACCCCATGCCAGCCCCAACCTCTGGGTCCATTAAAGGGACGGCTGATGCATGTAGCGTTAAAGGGGAAGGCAGCCCAGTTGCGGGCCCTGTGTCTGGGCCAGGACTGGCTCATGAAATATTGAGAGGTCGTGTCCCTTCTAGGAGCTGGCTCACTCATTCTTGGTGGAGGGAGGCTGATTAATATTTTAGACTGCAATCTCCTGCTTGACAAACTCTCCCACGTGATTGGGTAAAAAGCGGCTTGTATTGCCTAGCAAGCACCAGCCCCACTTCCCCCTTCACATCACCCTTCCTCTCCTCTCCACCCTCTCTCCGCATTTCTTTCTTTATTCTAGGCTCACTCACCCCTTTCTCCCTGTTTGCTGC
>JAUMHQ010000085.1:10367054-10380649 GCA_032361165.1 Enteromius paludinosus
TTGGTTTGGTTAAGCTCCGTCGCGGAAAGTTTTAGCAACAAAATGAGAACCCCTGACCGCAATACAGATGTGGATGAACTGGCTTCCATAAGTAAGAAGGCAAACAAAATAATTGATGAGACAGGAAAGACTAATTCCGTGGTGTGGAACAGTGACGAGTCGTTCTTGAATGATTCGTTCATTTTAAACAAATCTTTAATGTGACTCGGGAAGAACGAGTCATCTCTGGGAGGGATTCATTCAGTCGTGCATGCGCAAAGTTCTTACTGGAATTAGTTCACCTGTTTCGAGTCTTTGGGTTTAAGTCGTTCGTTCATAAGGTGCCGTGACAGACCCACACGCCTATCAAATGCAGTCAGAGCCGGAAAGAGAATTGATTAGGTCATCCATCCAGTCTTCAGGTTTGAGTAGTTCGTTCATCACGTGATAGCCCCTTAAGCCAAAAAAACTCGAAAAACTAGTTCTCTAGTTTATTTCACATTTCTTGTTTGCAAAATACAAATAAAAATGCAAATAATAAAAAAAATATATATATAATTTTAATAGGAGCCTGGAGGTATTGTAGACTTTGCAAAATTTAGTTTGCAGACATCCATTGTGTGTGTCCTCTGCAGTTTTTTTCCTCCTGAGGCTTTTTAATATTGCCCATATCAATATCGGGATTATATCGTATCGACCAAAATGAAGAAATATATCATGATATAAATTTTTGCCATATAGTCCAGCTCTAGCATGGCTTCTTAGTAAAAGAGTTTTGGTGCTCAACAGGCCTGCCTACAGTCCAAATTTTTCACACATTTGGTGCATCATTAAGCAAAACATACATCAAAGATGAACACAAACCTATATCAGGCAAAAATGCCCAGATGAAGAGGTGATGCTACACCATGGTAAACATGCCAACACATTTTAGACCTGGAGCAGGCATCAAATTTGAAAGCTTAAAATTTTACTATTTTCCAGTTTAAACATTTGTTATGTTATCCATGTTCTATTGTGAATAAAATATTGGTTTGTGTGATTTGAAATTCTTTTAGTTTTCATTTTATTAAAATTCAAAAAATCTCCCAACGTGTCTGGACTTCTGGTCGGATATCAGAACAATTCTATCAACTTGAAAGGTTTTTACTTTATGTCCCAACAAAAATATAAAAAAATGAAATTTCAAAACATTTTCATTATAGAGAATGTGCACTGAAGTTACTATTTCCATAAACTGCATTTTAATCTTCTCTCTTTTTATTTTTCTTTCGAGCAAATGTCAAAAAAATTCTAAAGTGATATTAATGTCATTGACTAAATTTCATTTGCTAATGATAACATTAAGGTTTAGAATGAACCAACTGAAATTTATGCAACATGGAAAACCTTCATCCAACTCCACAGGAATGGAACATTTTGCCACTCCCTACCTTATAGTCAATGGTGGGGTCCAGAAGGTGTTTCCTGCAGAGACAAAGACCGATATGAATGAGTCAAAAAAAAAAAAGAGCCTTAAAGCAGAGGCGTCTAGAGGTGTTGCTGTTCTCACAATCATTTCCAATGTGTGAAGTACAGGAACTCTTAACTTGCCATTAATCGCTGGATTAAGCATTGCAGTTTTGGACAATTTTGTACAAGGTGTAGAGGTTTCAGGTTTTTGATCACTCTAATAAGGCATTTGTGAAAGTGACTGTAGATTAAGTAAACAGATGAGATTTCATTTTAGATAATGATCTGTAATAAGTTTCCTCAATATGTGCCAAGTCTTCAATCATCTAGATTGACAGGGTTAATGGTTGCTTAGGGTTATCTGCATGCAAATCTTTAAGCAAAGAGATGAATTTGCTAAGAACGAAACATGAAATTTAAACAGCACAACTACATCTACAGTATATTGTAACTGAATGACAAATGGATGGATGACATTTTATAAATAGCTTGCAAAAATGTATATATTACTAAATGCCCTTTACTGTAAAAAAAATAGCATTAAGATTTTAAAGAATTTGTTAGATCATTAATAATAAATCAAAATAAGTTCTTTACCTTCCACGAATCTTGGCCACATGCTCAGAGATGCAGGTGTGAATATCAGAGTTCTTGCGGTAAACCTCAGCAAGAAGCTCACCAAAGAAGCGGTTGTCCATCTTGGTGATGGGCTCCACATCTATAACCTCTGTCTTAATCTCAGAAAGACCATTCTTTATTTCTCTCAGGTCCATGATTTCCTCTCGAATGCTTGATGTCTCCACCAGCTCCGACTGGAAAAGGCATAAAGGATGAACAGGATGTTTTGAGTGGGAGTGCAAAAACTTTGTTAAGTTTACCTACTAATCAACTCAATCAAATTAGCTACAGGATCAATACAATCCTTCATGAAACATGCCAAATTTGATTCTTACATAACAGTCAGTAGCTCAAAAAGGAAATTTCACAAGAAGCCAATAACCTCTGTCTAGGTATGCTCAGAAATGAGTTTGAACTATTTCAAGCATATGTTCAATTCTTTACACTTGATTGTGAGTGAGAGACATCAGCCAGTTCACACCTCAAAGAATCACTCCTGACTGAATTCTCTAGAAAACTCTTAAAAGCAGAAAACATAACTACATGCCGCGAAATGAGTGGACCATAAATACTGGGGAGTGGCAAAAGAATTTGGCGCATGCAGCTACTGCAGCTATTGATGGAAGGGTCTTTATGCAAATTCTGCATTCTGAACACTGTCATCGGCTAGAAAGCATCATAAGCGGTGGAAATGCACGACATGACCAGCCAATACATGCATTTCAAAAAAAATATTATTTAATTATCTGCATCGCTCTGATTTTTCAAAGTCAACCTAAATGTATTTGTATAGTGTTTTTGACAAGACAAAATGTTTAAAAGCAGCTTTACAGCATATTATGATGTTTTATGGTATAATGAGGGTTACACAAGTATACTGTACATACGCGGATAAAGTTGGACATCATTTAAATATACAACCCAACTTATACAGAGTCACATTACATTCTGCAATGAAATAAAAAATCGGTCATGTTTTGTTCAAAGTAAGTTCTATTGTTAAATATCTCTTTTATTTTAAAGGCAGGGTAAGTGATTTCATTCAAAAACATTTTTGTTATGCTGTTTTAAAGTCCAACCAAAAAGCAAGTTTGGTGGTCTAAATGTATTTATGTATTCATATCTGTTTTATCATGTCTATAGAAATGTTCATCCCTCGGTCCGAGGGCTTCAATAGGCTGCCATACTTGACTGTCAACAGATATATTTGCATACCTTTTACACCCTTTTCACACAGACATGATATGTCATCAGTGTATTGCATTACACTATTGCAGACTGAGTGTGAATGGAAGCAGCTATTTTTGTAATATTATGCCCTTTATAGTGTTTTCTCACCATGAAGTAATATATGCTCCTATCGTGTCACTGGTTAACCTCTGGTCTGCATGTTCATGTGTTTTGGAGGAGGCGTGGCCTTGGCGAGTGATTTGCCGGGAGAGTGGTATCTTATGTTTTCAAAGCTAGCTTGCTATTGCTAGCCTCTCTTACCTATAAATTAGATAATATATAAGCTTTTCTTTTAAAAAAAAAAATAATAATTACAGGCCAAATGATTGATGTCTTTGCATTCTAAAAGCATTAGCAGTGTTTAAGTAGTATTTATAATGATTTATGGCACAACATTGAACTTGAGGTGTGTCGAAGTGGTCAGGCTGGATTCCACTCATCCGTGAGAGAGAATCACTACTTAGGGTTCACTCAGGGTCTAGTTTCACCCAGAATTATAAATGAACTGACACTACATGAGATCTTACGTTGAAGTATTTCAATCACGTTGACATAATTGTAAGTCATTTACCCATATGACATTACTCTTGTCCTGATTCTGATACATCTTTCCTTGTGTTTCTACTTTAAGTAAAGTTACTGGCAAAATCTCAGGTCATATTTCACCCCAAAATCAATCTGATTTTAGAAATTAATAAAGGCAAAATATTTTTTTCAGGTACTGATTAATGTGGAGATTTGGGGCTTTTCGGTCTTTCTGTTGTTTAAAACATCCAAACCCCACTTTTGGAGTATTTATGTGTTCTGGAAATGTATGCATAATAGTGCATATTAAATTAGATAATGCCTCATTTGCATACGGAAACTTAACATTTTAGGAAATGTTTAACTGGACATTTGAATTCGAGCTTTTTCTTCAATTATTTTCAATAGTTATTCTCATCAAAAAATAAACAATTACAAAATCCCTGCATTTTAATTTCATTATTTTACAGGTTTTTTTCCCCATATCAGTTGCAATCAGTGAAGGTTTTTTGTTGGAATAAGCAACCTGGGGGGCCAGCGACTGGAGCATGCATCCCACACCTGTTCTGTCACAATAAAAACAAGTGCAGGTTTGACAGCGCAGCAGAAGCACTTTGGAATATAGTAACTTGTCCAGGTGTTTGCAGGCGTTAACATCTGTTTAGAGAGCTCTCAGAAAAAAGTGTTTTTGACAGCGGGTGTGTCAGTCCTTGAGAACATTCCACACATTCTGTGGCAGAAAAAAAAAAAGAACAGCAGTGACTGTGTTAACTGGGTGTGTGTTTGTGTGGACTCACTACTGAGGCCACCGTGCAAAAACCGGTTTGAAGCTGCAACAACAATGAGCCGACTTTGTTAACAGTTGCGCATATTACTAAACTTGTGATTTTTACAGGATTAGCTGTGCATGAGTGAATGTAGAGTTGTGTAAATTAAAGATTGTGTTTGGGTGTGTTCTGACAAGATTAGAAAGATAAGAAATTATCAATGATTGAAACGCACTTTGGACATTACTTTTAGTGTCTGACATGTCGCAGCAAGTCTTGCGCGCAGCAAGCAAGGGCACATAATAAGAGTTTAGTGTTTTAGTTGCTAATATCACCAAAACTAACAGTTTAACAAATTCTCACTTATGCATACTGAGTAAGAGCATGCATTAAAAATGAAATATGAGTTATAGAGTCAGTTCACAGAAGATTTCTGGGAGTAACTCCAGATCACCTGAACTTTCTCTTATATGCAAATTATTCGGTTGCAATGCTGTAACTTCGGTTCCCACTGTAGTAACTCTGCACAGGAATGCGCAGGAAGTGCTATTGCAATCTGTAATTCTAAAATAAACATTACATCAGGTCCATACAAACATTTGATGTAAAATGTTGATAAAGATGTGAAAAATACTGTATAATTGGCCTTTAAATCAGGGCTGTCATTTGATCCAAATCCATTCACACAAGTATGTTGGATATCAAAAGCTGTAAAAATGTTAATGGTCATTACTTTTTTTAAACTAGTTCTGGAAATGTTACTTTTACTGGAGCTGGCATTTACAGAAATTAAGAACTGTAGGCTTAAGTGTCCTTCCACTTTAATATAAAGCTGAACAAAGAGTTATATCTTATCTAACTTTTGATAAGTATATTCCCATGAATTATGAGTAGAAACTGGATGAAAACAACCATTGCCAATAAACCTGTGGCTGTATTTCCTTTCTGGCTTTGGCTTTTCACAATACCTTACTGTCTGCAAAAATGGGTCAGTGTGTGAGCCAAAAGCCTCTCTGTCCCAGTGTAAGAACAGCAGGTCATTGCCCTGGTCTACAGTGAAAGGAAGAAGAAGCTCAATTTTCAAGTTGTGTCTGACCACAGGAAGCCATTGGAGAGAGATACTTTTAACATTTGAAGAAACAAAGGCATTTTGTTTTAGTTTTTAAGCATTATACAACATTAAAAGGGTAAATCTAATTTCAAAATTATGATTGTTATGAATAAAAATAAACTACATTTTCACTGTTTAGTAATTTAGCTTTTCTATAATCAAGTAATCCTGGTTCCTTCAGATTTATTATGAAAGACAATTTACTTAAAATATTACTGGGAATTTAAAACAGCCAGTTCAAATGCATGGTGAACAGTAATGATATTTTACACACTGGGACTCCTCTTCTCTGTTACATTGAAGGTGAACATGGTTTTGCATTCATATTTAGCTCAAAGTCAGTGTTTTGCAAGAGTCAAACCTAAATTATGAGCTGTCAAGCAGTCAAATCGTGGGAAAAAGTCATGAAAACAAGCCTTTCTAAATGTGTTTTTATTAAAGAAAACAAGCTAAATAAATGTTTTAAATAATAAAGAACCTGAAATTTATTTAAAAATTACTTTAAAAACTGTGGCAGGGAAAAAAATTATATATATATATATATATATATTTTATTTATATATTTTTTTTTATTTTTTTATTTTTTTCACATTAAACATAGTTTTACTATGTTTCGGGAGGAGAAATCAGAGGCAGTTAATTATGATCTCCGCCTCCAATCATCCTATTATCCAATCAGCTCTTCAGCTTTGCTCTATAAATATTCAGAAACACTTCCTTCCCCATCCGCGATCTTAGCATCCCTCCTCCTCCCCTGCTCCTCCTTTTCCTCTTGGGGTGAGCTCTCAGGGTTAGAAAGCGGCTATCCGCCTCTTCCCCCGTCCGTGCCCTTAGGGTTATTCACCCTAGGGCTCGGCAGCCCTTCTAACCCTGAGTTTTCCCCCTAAGTAGCACGCCAAACAAGCTTCGCTATACGCTTATGCCGTCAGAGTTCGAACTCGTGAAATAGCATTTTTCCGGCACACATTTAATACATACCTGACAAAAGTCACCATAAAAATCTCCACTCATCAGCTCAAATCCTAATTTCTGAGAGACAGCTTTGAAATATTCACATGTACATAGATACTGGATTTTAATTGCAATGTAAAAAGTACTTTAAACATTCAGCATAACTGAATCAAAGCCAATATCGCTATGATTCTTGCACAGTATTTCAATATAACCGAACCTCACATAAAGTAATGCATCACACTTTCTTGTCATGAAATGCTCAGGAACTCAAGTCCATTTTTGTATTCATCATCAGAACGACATCATGTGAAACTTCTGACCAGCCTTCAATGCTATCTCTCATTACGTACCTAACATTTAAGACAACCCAAGCATGTTTGAGAGCAAGACGCCTAATTACAATAAAATCCTCCTATGTGTACGAAACTTGAAGCTGATGATACGCTCCCAACTCCTGTCCCAGCATGTCTGCAAGCACAACCCTATGACAGCACTCTGTTAATCATTGCGTGTAATGCTTTTCAAACTGCTGTATGAAAGACTGATGATGACTCAACCCTACATGGAACAGACTATCTTCACATCCATTGTTTAACCCACAGAACAAATTTTCAACACCTATACAGACCATCTTATATATATATAAAGCTGATAGAAACCTGAGAACTTCCAAAATAAACGCAACCGAGTTCTGCTGCATATTATATTCGAAAGACCTGCAAGTTTGTACAGTGATAAGATTTTTCCAATTAAGGAAATGTTTAAATTTTGTGTCTGAAATGTTGAATTATAAATTTAAAAAAACTGAAATTATATTTTATTACAAAATAAATACAAACACATTTTGACACATTTTGCATTATTATAAAAAATATTCTGTCCCCATGTAATATTTAATTTATTTCTAATGCTGCATTTAACTAATTTAGCAGTTAATTGCATCCAAAACAAACATTTTGTTTACATAATATATGTGTGTGTGTTGTGTATATTTATTATTTATATACACACACATACATAATATATTTTTTAAATATTTACATGTATACATTTAGGCAGCGGCTATTTGCACTAAGTGCTAATTATCTGCACTTCAGTTTTATAGTACATTATAAAACAGTATGCAATAATAACTTATTGAATGTAAATTAATAAATATACACAGCACATGCATATATATTATGTAAACAATCGTTTAATCGTTTAACAACACTACTTAATTCACATCTTAATTTATATCTCAAATATAATCTTTACTGACATTGTTGTCTTTTTAATTAATAAAAAAGCACACTAACTTTGAAAAACTGTAATAGTGTGATAGTGTTAAATAATATGCTGTTATATGAAGCAATGTGTTTGTTTCAAACATTCGCCTGTCATCTTCTGATCACCTGGAGGCTGGTTGACATTAACAGTTGCGTTAAATGGTTACTCCCTCTAACACTTTCCTTGCAATATTATGACTATTGTCAGGCCCAATCTAAATGGGCGTTAACACTCCATCTCCTCTGGGAATTACTGAGTCCATTCTTTCTGTCAGACACACCCTAAACCCTGCAGGTACTGCACTTGTGCTCTAACGCATAAATTGCTGTCATATTAGCATGTGCGTGCAACTACGCACACACTAAAGCCTGGGTAACATTAAAGCTTGTTCTCCCAGCTTAGATCAGAGGCCAGAGGCATGTACAAACCCAGAAGAAAGTGTGTGTAATACAGTGCCTTGTGTATTCCATGTAAAGTCAAGTCAATGGTTGCTTTAGATGTGTGTGTTTGCGTGCTAATGTTAAATGTTACTGATTATGTACCAGTTTGCATACACAGTAAACGTTATTTCATTACCTCAGATGGTTCAGGGCTTTTGACTGGACTGGATACCTGGCTGAAGACATTTGTTTGTCCATTTATGTTCTGAATACAGAAGAAGAAAACATTCATAAATAAGGGCTTCTTAAATATAAGTACTGTACTAACACGCAAGACTTACGCATGTGCAAACACATGTTTGTCACACTTTTTACTCATGTAAGAAAACATAAACTTTGTTGATAAAAACACAAAAAAAGTTCAGTGAACATACACTGATTAAAACCAGGGTGTGGTATTTGCCAGGGGTTACTTGCCACAGCAGAACCTGATTTTAAGTAGCATATTACTTGAGTCTACTTGAGTGGTTATAATGACCTAAGCATACCTAATGTGCATTTAAAAATGAGGCTTCTGTATGTAGTGTCATAGTATTTCAAAGCTGTATGTGTCTTTAAGTTAATATGTATTAATCTGATGTGCGTCACTAAAGGACTGTCAAGCAATCACAAGAATTTCGATGTGTAAAACAAATAATTTCTAGAAAAAGCCCACATTAGAAAACTAAAAAGAACCCATCAGATCCACGTCTAATGAACAAAGTCCATATTTAACAATAAAGCCAATAAACAGCAAAACAGCAGGATGTTTAAAGCACAATTAAGCTATTGTGGAGCAATACAGCTAAAATGTATTACAACTCTGCAATTATTTAAAGCTACAATATATATATATATAAGTTCGATTTGGCTCTGCACGGAAGAATCTGATGGCATTCAGGCACACCAGTCTTACTGATGTGAATGTCACTAACAAAATCAAAACCGTCCCCCTAAAAAATAAATAAATAAATAACAAGACGCATATATGAAAGGTATGCAATTTGTTGTAGTATGCTGTTGGTTCACTTGTTAAATAAATGGTTTTAAAATAATGTTACAAAGGTTTGGTCAGACATAATGATTGCTATTCATATCAGATAAGGAGTACAATACATCAATGCAAGCAATGCAATCAAAACATGCTTTTTATGGCACAGATGCTTTCCTATTTTTTTTTTTCTCTTTTGGAGATAAATTTGTTTACTGCAAAAAATGCTTTCTAAGACTAGATTTTTTTTTGTCTTGTTTCCAGCCAAAATATCTAAAAATTCTCAGATCAAGAAGGTTTTTCTACACAAGAAAAAATGACTGTCTTGTTTTCAGAAAAGCAAAATAATCTTGTTTTCTGTTTGAAATAAGAATATTTTGCTAAAAACAAGACAGTCATTTTTTCTTATGTAGAAAAACCTTTTTGATTTGAGAATTTTTTGATATTTTGGCTGGAAACAAGGTATTTTTTGCAGTGTTGGGTCTCCACACACCTCTTAGATCGGTAGCCTGACCTTTTTTCCTATGTACATTGAGTGGAGTGGAGGTCCATAATTACTAATTCATCTATATCTTGCATGCGCAATGTGGTATTTTATGGTATTTATGTCAACTTCATATCTTAGGGGGCGCTAAAGAAACCTAAAACTTGTGAACTACATTACGTGCTGATATTTAACTTCGATACAGTGTATTGGCACGACTGCATCTGATCAATAGCATTTTTACCAGTTCTGGTAATGTTTTCTACTTCCAATGTTTTATGAATACTATATATTAATCAAGTAACGTTAAATTACATGTTAGTGATATGCAACATCTGTATACAAATGTAACACACAAGGAAAAGGATGAAATTAGAATGAACACTCACTATTTGTCTGTACATATCGGTTTCGTCGACGCTGCTGACGCTGCTGACGCTGACGGGCTGAACGTTCTGTACGTACACCGGTTGCATGTAGCGCTGCGCCTGCGGCGCTTGGCTCAGGTACACGATGGACTCCGCGGGCCGTTGCTGTATAGGCACCAGATAACGTGCCCCCCCGTACATCATGTTCCCCTCCACTTGGCTGTTAATATACTGGACCGGCTGTAGCTGAGCTCCCGCGAGGTTTACCGTTCGGTAAGTCGTCGACCCTTCGCTTATCCCGACAGGAGTGGATGTCAGGACAGTCTGTGAGTGTGTGCTCGGTTCCGCGACGGTCACTGTCTTCATTGTCGTTACGCTTTGGGAGTATGGTAGAGTCATTTCTGCGGTTGTGTAAGTCCAGAAAATTAAAGAAGAAATACCATTGATATAAAAATGAGTTGGGTGAAGTTGGCGAAGCACTTCTGCGCACCGCTGTTCGACTCCTGAAGTCTCTCCAGTCAAGTTGTATAAATAAGAAGAGGCGTGTTTTGCTAATAACTCCTCCCTCAGCTCAAATATCCAAGTTTCTGAAACGAAACCAAAGGGAGGAGGTGAGGTGATGACGTTTTTCACCTGTATACTGTGGCAGCATTAAAATCTATCGAGTTATCTATTTTACCTAGACAATGCTCCCCTTCTAATAGTACTGTTACAGAGCTTTCTGTTAGTCAGTAATCTAAACTCTGTAGTTATTCAATTATATCTGGATGGTAATTTACTCACACAGTTATTTCTCAAATCATGTTTGACTGCGTAAAATATGTGCGACCCCCCTCACACAGTTTTCTAAGGGCAACTTAAAAACAAAAACAAGAAATGAATGAATAAATAAGTAAACAAATAATATTTTAATATTGCACATTTACAGGTTTAGCAGTTCTGGGGGCATGTATGGTATTTGTTATTCTCATATTCATTCACATTTTTTTCACTTTAAAGAAGATATGCATTTTTTTTATATGTCAAGGCAAGCTTAAGTGTAAGACTTCTGCCACGTAAAGCACTTTTAAAATAACATGATATTACCACTATAACTATTGTTGCTGCACAGGATTCTTAATATAGCTCCATTGCTTTGTAAAACCTTTTAGATTTAGACAAAAAAATCAGTTGTAATAAAAATCATTGAAATATTTCAAAGTTCAACATTGTTTGATTTCTTTTTATCTATTTTGAGTTTGAAACAGTGAATTTTGAATATTTTGCATCCTATTTAATCTCATTTGTGTCTCTCAAATTTAAATAGAACATTCATTCACATACACAACTTTTTTTGATAGGTTAAGTTTCCTAATCTGTTTTTCACTTGCTGTATTTTATTGCAATAGTTACCCTTTCATTCGAATCACTTCAACGTTACATATGGGAACTCGCCAGAGAGACCAATTGCCTTTGAGCTTTATACCAAAGGCCAATGAATTTTGGCGTGCATTTGATTGCGCTCAGGTGCACCTCATCACTGCGTGAGTATAAGAGGGCACGAGCGGAATGCACATGCAGATACAGGAGACCCCCTCTACGAGTTCTGGAGATTTCAAGAGTTTCTGCTTTCCTGCTCTCTTGTCTGACAGCGTTTTATCTGGGTGGCTGTCAGTGGATCCTGCGGGCTGGTAGCCTTTTTAAAGGCTGGATGTGCCAGTCATCTTGCGAATGCAGCGAGCAAAATACCTTTTTAAGTGCACAGAGTTGCCGCGATAGGTCTTCCCTGGGCAACCGAGAGAAAGAGCAAATTTTGAAAATGTCTCTGAAATGTCGAACCGATCGTGCGTTTCTGGGTGTGGGAGTTTCCTCACCTCTTCAGACGGGCATGATTGTTGCCTCGCGTGTCTGGGCCGAGCACACGCTGAGGCAGCTTTTGTGAATGGTCAATGCGTTCATTGCGGACGTATGACCATGGCTACGTTGATGTCCCGCCTCTCGTCTGCGAGAAGGCTCCCCTCGCGTCCTTCCCATAAAACGGCGAGGCGCCTGGGGGCACCTCCAGGTGTCCGTGCAGAATGTTCCGTCCGGTGTGGACTTCTGCCGCACCGTGTAGTTCCATGGTCCTTCTGGAGGAGACCGCTCCCCCCGGGCTGAGTGTGTCCTTCAGAGCGTCCCAAGAGAATGCTATGTCTTCAGCAGCATCAGAGGGTGAGTCAGATGGTGAGGCTGAAGGCGCCTCGGGACGGCACCGCACTGCGATGTCTGCCCCGCCCGTGGTGGATACCGAAACTAACTGCTCTGCTCCTCCGCGCCGCGGTAGGAATTGATTTGGAGGTGCCTCGTGTGCCTTCAGCCGACCTTTCGCGGCTGGATGATTGGTTTCTGGGGGATAGAGTTGTGGCTCCGCCGTGCTCTCTTCCAGTGCCATTCTTCTCGGAGGTGCACGAAGAGCTTTCCAGTTCATGGCGAGCCCTTAACTCGTCATGTCTGCGACCAGGCTCTTCGCCCCTCACCACTCTTGATGGCAGTGCAGCCAGGGGGTATGCGGCGATCCCTCAGGTGGAGCGCGCTGTTGCGGTGCTCTTATGCCCGCGCGGTGCCTCTGCCTGTGGTGAGCATCTGCATCTCCCATCCGAGACGTGTAGGCTATCTTCCATTCTCACCAGCGATGTCTACTACGCCGCTGGGCAGGCTGTCACCGCCGTGCACGTGCTCGCAACGCTCCAGGTCTATCAGACTAAGGTGTTGCAGCTCCTGCACGAGAGTGGGCCTGACCAGGGGGCAATGCTGGAACTCCGCGCTGCGACTGACCTCGCCCTACGGACAATGAAGGTTGTGGCGCGTGCCCTTGGTCAGGTGATGTCCACCACGGTGGTCCAGGAGTGACTGAGCCTGACGCAGGTGCCTGCATCTGAGAGAGCACGCTTTCTCGACGCCACCATCTTCCAGGCCGGCCTATTCGGCGACTATGTCGAGGGCTTAGCCCAGGAGTTCTCCACAGTTCAGGAGCAGACCGAGACGATGTCCCACATCCTGCCCCTGCCACTGTGCAAGATCAGGGAGGATGAGGAACAAGTCCTGCTGGTAGCGCCTTATTGGCCCTCCCGGACTTGGTTTGCAGACCTTGCGTTCCTAACAGCAGCCCCTCCCTGGAAAAGGACCTTCTTTCTCAGGGTATGGGCACCATATGGCACCCGCGTCCCGATCTCTGGAACCTTTTTTGCGGGCTGGGCGACACCCAACACCTTCGCCAGGTTTTACGACCTCGTCCTTGCGTCCTTGATCAGGACAACAGGTGAGCGAGAGGACCGGCTAGTGTCGGCTTGCTGCGCCGCTCCCACGGGATCCGTGCTTAAATATCTCAGTGTTCCCTTAAATGTGCAAAACCTGAGTCCTCCCTGCCTCACAGTCGGGGGGACTCTGGGTCTCCTTCGCCCAGTAGGTGT
>JAUMHQ010000085.1:10408528-10420103 GCA_032361165.1 Enteromius paludinosus
CATAACCTTTGTGAGTTTGCTGCTCAATATCTTCCCGGAGCTCCTTTATGCTGGTCATTTATGAACAATAAGTAAAACGAAACTGCCAGCAATTACTTCAGAGAGTTGGGTGGGCCAGAGGGGCTGCTGTGTAAATATTTTGTGGCTCCTCCCCTATAGCAGATCAAATCTTACTCCAAACTTTTGCTATAGGTTCACAGAGTAAGTTTAGGAGGCAATGTTTAAACGTGATTAACACAACGTGTGGTTGTATTTATTTTGTGCACGGCCGGATCAATGCACAGGCTTTATATGGCGTCAGCCTAGGGGCCATCAATTGGTCAAAAGAAAGAAAAAACTAAATATGCATTGGATTAAAATAAACATTTAAATAAGCGGACGCTGATTGGGTGAGACAAATCCGCCTTCAGTATATAAACATCAGACGCACGTCCAGTGTTGCCAACTTAGCGACTATTCAGATCCCTTTGGCGATTTTTTTTTTGCAAAAAAGCGACAAGCGACAAATCTAGCGACCTCTTGGACAAACCTTAGCGAGTCCCTGGTAGTGCCGCGCACGCGCGAGTTCTTGTTTTCACAGCGCGCGCACCCCCCTCTCTGCGTTTGTTCTGTTCTGCGCGCGGCTGTGGAGCAGAGCATTCAGTTAAAATATATATTATGTTGCTGCTAACTCTATTTTACATGTAAATATAGCCCAAATAACAGCATAGCCATTGTCTATACCTTATGTGTATTTGATTTCATCAGAAAATGGCTTGATTATAAATGAGGATATTAATCCAGATTAACATCTTGTAAGGTAACGTAGAGCTAGTTTAACCTAATAATGGGGTGCATTTCAGTCACTATTTCATATTCATTCCGTTTTTCTGACAACAGAAATCATTAAATACATCAGTGAAAACAGTTCTATTGAGAATTTGGATGCATTAAATTACATGTGACTACAGAGAAGCAAGATAATATGACGCACTGACGTAATAAATATGCAAATTGACGTATGACGTCCTCGTGGTTGTGAGGGGGGGCCTACAGCAAACTGTAGCCTAGGCCCTAGGGCCCCTGGCCATGTTAATCCGGCCCTGATTTTGTGGGTCAGACATAAGGATCTCTGATCTATCTTTTACTTGAGAATGGTGAGGCATTGCTTATATTTTCAAAAATACAATATAGTCATATAAAAATTTACGGAACATTCATGAATTGAAGAAGAACTAGTATAAATCCTGAAAATACAGTAGTTTAGAGTTACGTCATGTTTTACATGACTTCCATTGAATAAAACTCTGGCATTTATTGTACATCACAGAACTGTGTTCCACATTCTGGAGGGTGGAATATACGTTTATACTTGGATATACTTACATTCTATAGGATACTGGACACAAAAATGTGAAGATGTGATTCTAAAGATTGTTTGATGTCTCCAGACATAACATTACCTCTATAGGCCTCTATCAGCAGACTAGTCATCATCCCCTACAGCCTGAGAAGATGAGCATGGTTGAGCACACTTTATAATATCACTTAACCTACTCAATACAATCTATTGAGAACCTTCAGAATTTATTGAAAAAAAAAAAAATGTGTGTGTGTGTGTGTGCGTGTAGCCCTGTTACATTTTATGTAGGCACTTCTGGGGAGTGACTGACATGCTAAAATCGTTAATTCACACACATGCATGTATAGATTTCAGTAAAACTTTATATAAATATAGACGTGTAAATATTCATCATAAATATATGTGAGTGTGTATTTATACATAATGAATATACTCAGCACACACGTATTATGTAAACAAAAACTTTTAAAATTTTGGATAACATTAAATCAATCTTTATCCTTAATTTTGAAGTAGAGAAAGTTACATTGCCATCTTCAACCGAATCAATTTGGAACGCATGCAACATTAATTGTAACTTTAACCTTACATTTATTTATTTATTTAGAATACTTGTCTTCAAATCATGCATTTGAAATAACTATTTTTAGGGTTTTTCATATTGACAGATCTGTAAAGTCACATGTGCTAGTATTTGTATCAGTGTGTTGGCACAGGAAACGTCTCATCATTTGATTGCCGTAAACATTAAGTATTCTAGTCCTTGACAGAGACTTGTTTATCCCCAAGTTCATTAGGATGTGGTGCTCAATATTGATCGTGATGGCTTGATTGCGAGGCATGGCACAGAGCTCAGGAAACCACCTGCTCACTTCATTAAAATGTATTTATTCAGTTTCGTGTTCACTTCTGTGTAGGGGAGTCTAAAATGCTGTGGGAGAGAGACAGATGGCTGGTGGGTCTCTTTTGACATGGTATGTCTTGACTCTGTCTGGATCGGCAACAAGCAACAACTAGTAGGTGGGCAAATCAGAATTAAAACATCAAAATCTATAAATGCATTATTTAAACATTGAAACATACATGAAACAGGCTAAGTGTAGAGTACAAATTAAACATGGTTAGTGTTTCAGTGTCTAAATTGTTATTCTCACAAGCTTTGCAATGCATTGTCAGCTCAGTGATGTAGGAGGCATGCCACATAGACCTGGAAGCTTGGAGCTTCCTTCAGGGCTTGTGATGTACATGCAGGTACTTTGTCCTGTTCAACATGCATTTGATATTTTTATTTCTATACTTAAAATAATAGAGGTTGTACAGTCATCATCCATTTGGCTCAAGTGCATAATTTTCCTTCTAGATGAGTGATTCATGACCTCTAAATACCACGACAGATACACTTATTTTGAAGTGGTCTACAAAAAGGGCTGAAAAAGTGGTTACAGACTAAGCATTTTAAATAAAAACAAAACAAAACAAGAATTTTCTTCTAGGAATGAATGAGCTAAATTTCTCATTTGCATATTTTGTTGCCATGACAACTGCATGTAGAGAGAACAAGCATCAGGGATGAGAGTCTATCCACATGTGTGAGGAGCCAGGACACTGACCACATGAGAAAACTTTCACCTTCTTCTATCGGTCTCAATGTAAAAAACAAACAAAAAAAACAATGCATTTGCTCCACAACAGATTTATAAAACATTTAATTTACATTTTTAAATAATTTTTCAGGACGAGTAAAACAGCAGACAGATAAAGAAGAGCTGAGGGCATTAGTTGTGCATCAAACTTGAGATCTCTACACAGAACCACCAACATTCAATGCTCTTCTCGCACAGATGTCTCCAAAGTCATCAGAGGTATTTGAAAAGAGGCTAGGCTCCATACTTGAACAGAGTAAGTGAAACGGTTACTGCAGCAGGTTTTGGGGGCAAAGTAGAATGGCGTGCCATGTCCTTCCCACTCATAATGCCACTTTGTAAAATTGAAGTCTCTTTCAAGACACTGGAGGTTGGAGGATCGTGACCTGAACTTGACACGGAGTCCTACAAGGCGGCAGACTCTAAAAGACTGAGTTTGTATACAAGTAAGGCATTTTGGGATCATTGACCAGAGAGGAGAGTGAGAAATTGCTCGGATCTTACTGGGGTTTAAAGAACTAGAGTAAACAAAGCTAGACTAAACGATCATTTTGTAAGAGACGTAACAGTAACAACAAATATCAACAAAACTAAAGTGGTTTATATTTTTACAAAAGCTCGTCTTAAAGAGAACCTCAAATATAAAGTAAGAAAAAGTACAAAGACAACAAAACCAATTAAATGCAGACACTTTATCAACGAGAAAATAACAGTTGTTTGTGCGCAGGCTAAATCTTTTACATACGGTTACTGTTGACAAGACAAAGCACGCCTAAAAGCAAAGGTGGAACACCTATATAAAAGAAATAGTTCATTAACAAATTAAAATTCTGCCATTTTCAGTTGTTGAAACTTGTATAGGAGTCATCTACCAAAATGTGATATTTTCAGTAAAAAGCCTTAAATTTCAGTCTATGCTTCTAGCAAAGCTATCATATGGCTTCAGAAGATTTGAAATATCGAGCACAGGTTCTATGGTCTGCATTAATGGGTTTTTTGGAGCTTGACAAGCCCCAGTCCCATCCACGTACAATGTACTGAAAGAGAACAGCCGAGATATTCTATGTAACTTTTCCTTTGGTGCTCCATAAATAAGTGTTAGAATTAAATTAAATAACAGATTTATCATTTATAGGATAACTATCCCTTAAAAAACTCAAGTATATTATACTAATATATCTATGAATGTTTGTGGCATTACATCATGGGTAACAACATTTGAAATGGTTGGCTGTAGTTCTGTCATGTTATGGAGCTTATATCGGTGTTGAACACAAACTAGTTTTGTCCTCATTACGTCTTGCAACATTGATGACAGATATGGTATTTCAAAATATAAATAAATATAAAAGAAAAAAAAAGGAAGGAAGGAAGGAAAAAATATAGTGAAGAGGTCAGGTTCTTGCCTTAAAAACATGGTGGCTATGTCATTTTTGCAAGTGAGTTTTATTTCCACCATGGGCATTTGTTTTATCAAGCCAATATACAATTCAGAGGTTTACCATTTACATTGCCATGTATAATTTCCATGGTTTCACTCAATATCCAAAGTTGAAAATCAAAGTAGTCAGTGCAGTTTTGTACAACGTATGTTTTGTAAGCTTCTGAGGCAAATGTTACACCTTCATGCCTAGATTCTTCTCAAGTTAGCATTTTGATTGTGTGATTCTACTGAAAGTGTAATCGGACAGTTGAGGTGTTTGTCAATTGCGAAGAAATTCTCAATTGCCCCAATGCCTTCAACGGACTGCTTGCACCTGCACACATCATCTCGAGGACTCTTTCCATAGTAACCTAGCAAACTAACCTACTAGTGAATCTGGAAAGTGTGCGCTGTTTTAGCGGATGACTCTTGAACCGAAATATACACATATGTATACATCTCCCAACCGTGGCCTTCAGAACCTGCAGTCTGTTAAGGAGCAGAGGTTGTCCAAGGTTGTTCCACCTCAGCACATGGAGATGGTCACGTTGATACCCAGGTTGCCATTGTCTGCAAACAGGTGGGCGATAGAGGTATCAAACACAAGACAGTCACTGTTCATGATGGCTGCTGCTACGCCGTCATGGATTGAGCGCGGCGTGGCCTCCCATGTGAGCCGCCTACGGTTGCCGTTCAACTCGAGGCGGTAGGCGAAGTTCTCCGCTTGCTTTCGCGTGCCAATGAGCAGCACGATGGCAAAGAACTGCTGGTGTCCCTCGTATTTCTCCTGCTTCTCTAGAACCAGCATGAAGTGGTGGCCGAAACATGACTGCATCATGACCCAGTCCACAGCCCCCGGTAGATTAATATCCGTGGCCAGAAAGACAATGTCCTCGCCTTGTAAGGTGGTAATGGATTTGTGGGCATGCATGAGATGTGGCATGACGGCCTCCAGGGAGCCCTGCCATTTACAGGAAGCTCCCGGGCATGGGCAGGTGTAGGGCCGGAACTCACAGACTTCTTCGTGCTCAGGCTTCTCACTGTGGTGGAGGGACAGCAGACATCCAGCTGAGGCATACTGCGGGAAAACAGAAATGAGACTCGCATGAGCACCAGTACAAAAAGCATTTATTGACTGACTGAAAGAGAGTGACTTCAGCGCTCTGGTAAGTAACGGATGATAAAGGACAAAGGCAGAGTAGCAGGAAAGGTTGAAAAATGGTGTGAGAACAAAGGGAAAACTAGGATAAGGGGATTTCAGGAGGGCAGGTCAAGGACACAAGAGACAGGGAATGATATATAGAAGGAACTAGGCCGAGATATGTCAGTATCATTTAAAGCAAACCCAGAAATTGGGCAGAGTAATTTACGTCCTTTCGTGAGTATACTTGCGACGTTGCTTCTAATCATGTGTCAAGCTGTGACAACTCTCTCATTTTTTATGCACGTGTCCATGCAGTTTGGGGAAAATGAGTGGGACGGATCGGGTTGCTTCAAGATGAATGGCACAGCAAGGCTCTCTCTTTGATTATCTCGGGAAGGGAATATAAATGAAGGTCAAATATGAATGTTACCCCAATCTGCTCACTGCGCTGGAAATGTGCACACAGCATGACTTTCTTTGCTCGCTCTAAAGCCAACATTTATCTCTCTTCACTGGCCTACAGGATTGGACTAGCAACAACAAAAGGTGAAGTCCCACAATAACCTGATAAATGCCCTTCCTGGGGAATTTCATCAGCTTAGCAGAGCGGCATTAAAAACAAGGTATTCAGCTCAAATGATAGGTAAAGGTTTAGAATTCAACAGAGAAATGACAGACCATAGACAAAGCAACAAAGAAAGAAAATCCTTGCATGAATGGGCTTGGGAAAAGGAGCGAACCTTCTGGTTTTCTGACAAAAGGCAAGCTCAATTATGTCTAGACAGTAAAGAACCAAGACCAAATAAAAATACTTTTTTCAAGGGCACAAGCTAAGCAAACGAATTCGAGATTTTCTGTTTATAAAACATTATTTCATTCTTTTCATGAAGTTTCTAGAAAATCTACGTAAACTTCATTAATTAGAGCTAAATCATTACACCACAGGATAATCCGTTTCTATCAGGTTAGAGTAAAGCTGGAGGCGTGGGCTTCAATATCTGCCAAATTAATTATTAATCTGAGTGGTAAGTCACCGGCTGCCTAGCAAAAATCAATGAGTGACAGCTGTTATCCAGCGGCCCAGAAGACCCCAGAGGCTGTAAACTGCCTTAAAACACTGACATTTATTGTCAAGAGCTGTTAAGATCAGCTGGGGAGAAAGAATCGTTATATCTCCTTCACGTTACACTGGGTTTTCCAAACTGTCTTTTATTAGGACTTGGCCTATGTCCAAATACCCTCAAATTCATTACGCTAATCCATTCTCATTTCCCAGCCTTTCTTTTACGAATCAAACAATCTGACTTCTGGACGCGTGGAAGGTTTATGCATCCCATCTCTTTCCTCCCATTCAGACAGTTATCCTCTTATCCACCTTTTTAATGACAGAATGACAGGATTTTGAGCAGTAATCCTAAGGCCGTACGGTGGAGATAAAGCCTCCGTCTAGTGCCTTTTGGAGCTGAGGGTATTGGCGTAGTAGGAAGGAATTGTATCAAGTGTCTGTTTAGGGTACATGTGGTTTTATTCACTTGTCTGTATTCAGAAATTACCATACCTGATTCCAGCTGTGAACTTTGCAAAACAACCCTGTATATCACTTACCTTGGATTGATTAACCCCTAGAGCGAACAAAATTAACTGCGTGTTTCGACAACAACACATTGTAACATTGAGTCAATGAATGTACTGATATGCCCACAATTTGAAAAAAAATCAATTCCGATAAAATTAGCACAGCACCAACATATAAAACACATCTGCCACTGGCTACAAACGGAATACACTTTAATTAAAACTTCAAATATATCACCAGCAAACACTGCTCCAGAGACCTGATGAAATAATAAGTGAAGTGCTCTCTTTCTAGTAAACCCTTGACACTGTGCCAAGCTAGGAGCTTAGCTCCTGAATTATTTACACATTTCCGCATTTAAGTTGCAAATTATATCGCCACTTTACCCAAGAGGGGAAGTCGTTGGATATGCTCATTTTGATAAATAAAAACTAATTTTGACAGTCTATTCATTTGTTTTTGTGCGTGTTGAAATGGACATGCGTTTTAAAAATCAACAAATTAACATCAAATAAACCAGAACATGAAAAGGGCACGTAAGAGTCGCAGTCTTCAGATGTTCTTTGGTGGTTTTAATCCAAGCTTAAATGCTTAATTTTCAAAACGTATTTTTGCATCTTAAGGCCAAACAGACTAAATACTGTTTATTAAAAGTATGCAAGCAAGATGCTCAACTTTACAACAAGCTGCCAGATAAACAGTACAAGTACCGTTAAGTTCAAGGGTACCTTGCCTTTAACCAAATGACAGATGCCTCTGCCAACAATGTTGACAGTTGGGAAGTGCTGGGTAGCCTCATTTCAAGAAACTATTGATGTTTCCCATACACCTATTCAGAGCAAAGAATGAGAGGCAGGCTTATCTCTCCTCCATTAACAAGCAGGAGGACCTTGAGTTGCCATCACCAACGTGTCAGTTGAAAAGGATGGCGTCTCAGCACTCAGATCCCCAGAGACTGAACCCAGGACAGAAGAGATGGCATCATTACCATGTCTTTTCCCTTCTCCCTCAAGGACAGGGTGAGTGCATATGAAATCGCTCTTGAGACCAAGTGAGGCCACCAGCTTCCTTGGTCCCCTCTTATAAGACACAATGTCTGCACATGACCTCATCACTGCTGGGAAGCGGCTGGGCTCGGGTCATAATTAGAATCAACTCTGTGGGGGCCTTACGAAAGGCCTGTGCATCAGGCACCAAGAAATCTGATTTCTCCTGATCGGTGGCAAGCCATCGCACCCCCTTCAACCACTGCAATGGAAGCCGAGACACTCGCTTTCCCACTCTGGAATCAATAGCAATTTAGTTATAAGTTTCAGAGCTGAAATCAGCCCACTGAAGGCCAGAGTAATTAGGTTAGAGGGGGGAGGGGAATCCTTGCTTGCCATCATCTCGCACTCGCTCAGTTCTTCAATTACATTTAATGTTTCTTTACGTAGCAATTAGTGTAATGTGTTTGTATATACATGGTATAACCGACAGTGAGATGAATCTCAGATAAAACAGCATCTGAGACTTCTGTAAAACACAGGACAACATTTTCCTGCAACATTGAAATTACAATTTTGAGAATTAAGTCAATCTTTGGAAATAATTTCAATATGCCCTTTACAAATATCATACGTTTCATAAACTATATCCGCTTAATTAAAGTGTTTAGCACATTAAGCCTTTTACTAATTGTGTTATAATGTCTACTTCAAGGCTAGTTGTGTCTTTATTGTCTTAACTTTAATCAAATTTTTATGGATTTATTTATTCTATTGCTACTACACCATTATGAGAGTATTTTTAAAAACATGATTATATCCCCCTAAGCACCACAACAACATTCACCATAGGTGGCACAACTTCATTCCCTACTCCTGTAATGTTCAGACGTTCCAGAAATTGTATTACTTTTTTTTGCATGTTTTCCTGCCAGTTGACATGCATGAAAACAAGTAAAATAATTGAGGGGAAAAATATGATTTTTTATTATACGCCCCTGCATCAAAGTACCATAATATGTGACCTTGGACCACAAAATCAGTCATAAGTCGCACAGGTATATTTGCAGCAATAGCCAAAAATAGTTACACTGTATGGGTCAAAATTACAGATTTTGTTTAATGCCTAAAATAATTTAAATTTCAATTAAAAGATCATGTTCCATGAAGATATTTAGTAAATTTCCCACCATAAATATATCACACACTTAGTAACATGCATTGCTAAGAACTTTAAAGCTTAAAGGGGATTTTCTCAATACTAAATTTTTTTTGCACCCTCAAACTCCACATATTCAGATGAGATGTGTCCATCTCGATTTCCAAAAATACCCTTATGACTGGTTTTGTGGTCCAGGTCACATGTATGATATATAAAAAAAACAACAACTATAATTTACTGAAGATAGAACTATGATCTTCAATACTCACCTTGCTTCCTGGAAGTGGTTTGGTATGACAAACCGGTCGATTTGTGCCTGTGACACAAACACCTCGTTGTCGTGGCCAACCGAGCAGGCACCGCAACTGGGACAAATCCCTCAGGAGTGGGAAACAGGAGGCCGGGCACAACATCGCTTCAAACACAACCCTACAATAACTCCCTAGTCAGAATGTTTTGAGACCGTTTGCCTTCTCGGACAACCGAAGCGTTCTAGCTTCAGCGTCCAAAAATCAAACCCAAAGTAATTCTCTAGAAAACTGTATGGGGTCTCTCTATTCACTTGACAGGAACGTCTTAAGAATTATACTGTGTACAGCAAAGAAATTTACTTCTTATCTGTGAGGAGTGAACCTACTGACCTACCAAGAGTCAAGGAGGCAAACTGAACACTCTGTACTCTTTCACTCAAGCGAAAACCCCATTCCCACGAGTGCATTTGAACAAGTGCAAGTGTGTACGGCAGCACTGAGTAATTACACTGAATGCCTCACTGTTTACCTCCGATTCTGACAAGGATGCTTTTGTGTCCTGAAGGACACAGCCGAGATAAACCACGTTTCACATCTACTGCCAAAACACAAGCCTTTGCGGATCCGTTAAAACGATGCAGCCTCCTCGTATGCTGGCAGAAACATGCACGCAACGATAGTAAAAACCAAACAAACGATCCATTGATTCAAAACATACACCACGGACTGCACTGTCCCCTACAGGACCAGAAAGAGACCCACACTGTGATTCCCTAGCCGTACCGAAACTGTCGAAACGCCTCACTCCCAATTTAAATTCTCTTCTCATTCCATGCAGATCCAAAAGCACTCTCAGTTCCCAATTCCGGATTTTCAGCAAACGCAGGTCAAATCAGCGAAGACAGGTTATTTCTTTGAGAAAGCTCACGGGACGAGCCACAAAAACATCTACGAACGGCAACATCCAGTCAAAATTGATCAGCCTCGAAAAAAAGCTTCTAAACACAGTCAGAGATCGCAGGTGAGATGTGGTAGCCCCTAGGAAAGCATCAGCCTCGTCCCATATGGTGCAAGCTCCTACAAATACAGCTTGTCGAGTGACTGAGATCCCTGCAAAACAGTCTTTTCTCCTTCCTTTCTTTCTTCCTCTCTCCTCTGTTGTTGCTGCGCTCCGGAGGGTGACAACTCAGCAGAGCTGCGGACGCGGAAAAACATTCCGGACTGCAGCACTGGCAGCACGCTTGCACACGACGGGAGGGGGTGGGAGGAGGAGGAGGTGTGTGTGTGTGCGTGTGTGTGTGTGTGGAGGGGGGTTCTCACCTCCCCATTCCTCTGCTCATGTTTTTTTTCTCTCTTGTGCCTGTAGCACAGCCATTTGGGGACTTCAAGCAGAACGTAATCTACAGGTTTTTATGTTACATTTGGGTTCTTTTATTCCCCTGCGGCACTTTTGAAGGGCAGATATATGAACGTTCACTATGCATATACACTCGTGACTTAGTAAGCCATAAGGGAAAAAGATGATTATGAATGCATTAAAATTTTCTAAATTATCTGTTCTATATAGGGTTGGAAAATATAAATAAAAATATGTAATTATTATCTTTTTTTTTTGTTGATAGTAGTATGTAATGTTTACCAAAAATCTTCAATGTCACGTTAACCTTGTAAACATTATAAGGTAATTTGGTGCTGAAATTAAAAATTGTAACCAATACAAAATGTACTCCTTTTAATGCAACAGGAGTGGACTTAAACGCACTGCTGTAATTGACACTTTTCACGATTAGTTGATTCTGATTGCTGAAAATGTAGATTCAAAATGCTTCAAAGTAAAAATAAAAATCTAAATTTAGGTTTTTCCACACAATTCTTCTTGAAATGAGTATAAGATCTATATCTTGGACCGCAAAAACCAGTCTTAAGTAGCATAGTATATTTGAAGCAATATAGCCAAAAGTTCTTATATACACAGTACAGGCCAAAAGTTTGGACACACCTTCTCATTCAATGTGTTTTCTTTATTTTCATGACCATTTACACTGGTA
>JAUMHQ010000085.1:10499510-10531758 GCA_032361165.1 Enteromius paludinosus
TGGTGTTTGAGACTCACAGTATGTTATGTCCATGTACTGAACTGTTATTATTCAACCATGCCAAGGTACATTCAGTTACATTCGCAATCTTTAGAAAGGCTCTCATCGCTCTGAAGGAAATATGACCACCATGCTCCAGTAGTAGCCATTGATCTTCATTGAAACAAAAAGTACGGAACAAAAAAAGTGAAGGAACAGCCTGTACTTACAGTTTGTAATTATGTAGATGTCTGACCGAGTCTGTTACACAGCTACTTCTCACTTAAGTACAATCTTGATGCTCTTTATTTTATAACAGACCCAGTCTGTTACATATGTTTAACAGTAGCAGCCTATTGCATCTACATAATTACATAATTGCTGTTTTAATAACTTAGTTACATGGTAAGTGTGTTTTGTGGCTACAATGTTTCCCTTAAAATAAATCCTGACAGTAGTGTTTTTACAGGAAAAGGGGGTTTGTGCTGGTTTAAGCTGTGCATAAATGTGGTCCAAAGAGAGTGAACACTATTTGTATTTCGTCTTTCAGTGCCTTGCCCACCTTGTGTCCAACGTGCCCTATAATCGTCTCCGACCGGGCCTGTTGAGCCCACTGTGGAAACAAATCCGTCCATATGTGCGCCACAGAGGTACTATTATAAGTTGAGCTATTAAAACTGTTCAGATGTTGAATACAATTCAGCCAATTGGAGTATTCACTCTTCTGTCTCTTCCTCTCATGGTAGATGTGAACGTCCGTGTTTCTAGTCTCACCCTGTTCGGTGCATTAGTCTCAACACAAGCCCCCCTGCCAGAGATCCAGCTCCTCCTCCAGCAGCCTGGATCCTCATCTGGCCTGAGCACCCCTGGCATCAGCACTCCACAGGAGCTCTCTCACAACTGGAGACTTCCTGCTCGGAGAGATGGAGAGGTCTCGTCTCCTGGAGGAGTTGAGGGTGGTCCTGAGGGGCCGTGCTGGCTGTTGCAGCTGTGTGTGAGCCTGGTCACTCAGCCTCGTGAGGAACCGTACTCTGATAGTGACGCCGGCGGGTGTCCTGGAGCATCGCTGGAACCTTCACCTGTCCGACTTGAAGCCCTGCAGGTGAGCAGCCTGTTTGTAAAAGATGCAGTATTTGCACATCTTCAGATGTTTGGCTTTAATTGTTTGTGTGTGGTTTATTTCAGGTTTTAGCTCTCCTCGTGAAGGGTTACTTCTCATTGGCTCAGACGTCTCTGTTGGAGTTGGGGCAACTCAGTGCTCGCTGTCTCACGGAGCAAGATCCTTCTGTGCAGCTTCATGGAGCTAAAGTATTGCGACTTTGTCATTTTCTGTGTGATTGTGTGTCTTTCAGACCAGGAAAAGCAGTTATTCAAATGTTTGTAGGTCTGAGCAGACACCTTTCTCACGCTGAACCTTGTATGGATGTGAACAGGACTTTATTCTTAAACTTAAGCAAGTAACTTGTCCTGCACTATTTCTGCGATCATACCTCAGATATGACCAATAAAAATAGTCCCTTGCTTCACCTCTGAGTGAATCGGCCATTTGAATTAATCAATTGAGTAATTAAATTAAATGATTGAATTGAGTATATACAAGATTGTAGTATTCAGTGTCACGTTTACTACATTTATGCAATGTTAAATCAAAATATGTCTTTCTTTTGCTACTTCTATTCATTGCTTGGGATAAACCACTCGGAAAACCTTAGCGACAATCTAGAATCATAGCAAGCACATCATGTTTTTTCATGAGCTAAACGTTTGTCTTTGTGTATTTTACAAGCTTCTGGAAGAACTGGGAACAGGCATTATCCAGCAGTACAGAGCTGATGCCAACACCACTCCACAAAGTGCCAAATGTGTGCCAGTGAGTCAGGTAAAAGATTGTGCATGTGAGACAAAACTTGATTCAGAGTTCATGATGTTAATGTCATGCCCTTTTTCCAGGTGGTTGAGTTCTGGTCCGAGGTCTTGGGTGGTCCACTGATCAGTGCCTTACAGAACGAGCAGCATCCCACCCTACAGACCAGCGCATGTGACACCCTCTCCTCCATCTTACCACAAGCTTTCAGCCAGCTACCCGTGAGTGTGTTTAACCACTTGATTTTCCATACGTGATATTCTTCGTGTTATTCATGTATGTCTATATCTGCAGGATAAGACACAAGTGCTGTGTATCACAATACTCCTGGGACTGACGTACAGCGAAAACTCACTGGTAAAGGCGGCAGCAGTGAGAGCTCTTGGCGTATACATCCTCTTTCCCTGCCTGAGAGAGGTACATTGCGTTTGACAGCACTAATGAAAGAGCTTCACTTTTAATTTCTTTGACTATTATAAATATTAATTTCTATAAGTTATATATTAAATGTATATAAAGTTTTACTATAATTAAATCCACCTTCATCTACCTGGATATGTACTCTGCACTGATTTTAACTATACTAACTTGATCACAGGATGTGATGTTTGTGGCAGACACGGCTAATGCCATCCTGACTGCTCTGGATGACCGCTCACCCAACGTTCGTGCAAAAGCAGCCTGGTCACTCGGCAACCTCACCGACACACTCATTGTCAATATGTAAGAAAGACAAATGACCATCTGTGTGTGTGTGTAAAGTTAATCTAGAGTACTGATGGTTGTCCTTTCTCCTCTGTTGTCCTCAGGCAGTCAGTGGGGCTGGAGTTTCAGGAGGAGTTCTCTGATATGCTGCTTCTAAACATGTTAAGATCTGCCACCAAGGCTTCAGGAGATAAAGACAGGGTGTGCATTTCTTTTGTTACAGAAGCCTTTTTACATGTACTTTTACACGCATCACAGCATCTTCAGAAGAGTTCTAAAGTTGTTTAATAAAATGTGATCCACCTTGAAACTCTAGAAAGTTTATTCACTATGCTAAATACAATTATTTAAGAGTATTTTTACTGTTGGAGAGTGAGTTGTTTTATTAGGGCAGATAAAATCCGAAAACTCATCGCCCATCAAAGCCAAAATGTTACAGCTCAACATCTTTATTTATTGTTATCATTGAAATGATACTTTTATTTCTTAATTTACTCAATGTTCCACAGTTTAGAAATGTACAAAAAAAAAAACATTATTTGATGAATAGAAAGTTCAAATGCACAGCATTTATATTAAATATTTTATAAATGTAAATTTAATGCATCCTTATTAATTCCTTTCTAAATATTACTGAACCCAAACTTTTCAACTGTAGTATATTTTCAGTTTAAACCGCTTTTTAGCTAAAAGTTGCAACGTGATTTATTTTTAATGTTGGTAATAATTAAATAATTTAATTCAATGGAGTTATTGATACATTTTAATGAACACATTTTATTTCCTTGTTTGTCTATGCATGTATGATTATTCTGGCCACGGCTTATCAGTCAGAATTTGAATAATGGTGCATCTTCATTGAAGGCAGAAACAAAAGCCGCCTTTTCATTGTATCAAGTGATAATGAACTTCCAAGTTTGATGAGGGTTTCCTGTGTTGCAGGTAAAGAGCAATGCTGTCCGTGCACTTGGCAATCTACTTCACTTCCTGCAGCAGGTGCACCTGGGAAAGCCTGTGTTTGAGCAGCCTCTGCAGGAGGCCATGAGAGCTCTGATAGACACGGTTAGAGGAGATGCAACAATGAAAGTGCGCTGGAACGCCTGCTATGCACTGGGCAATGCCTTCAGGAATCACAACTTGCCTCTGGGTGAGTGAACATTATATTTATCGACTTAAAAATTCAATACAAAAATTCTGATATCATATTGAACAAAGAAAACAGTTCTTGAAAAGAAAATAAAATAAATAGTTTTGTTTTGTTATTGATGAAAACAATTAATCAACAAAAATATTTGTCGCCTAAAAATTAAAAACATTTTTTTTTAAAAAACATAATATTATTTATTAATTTATTACAAAAGTTTTCATCTTGAAAAATATTTACAGTTTTCCTTTTTTTTTTTGTGTGTATTCAGTGAAAAGTACTTGAAAGTTACATCACATGACATTTTAAAATATATATTAAAAAAATTGAATAAAAAAAAAAAAAACCCGACAATTAGATTGGAGAAAGATTTCTTTATCATTGCAACAGTGTAACTGGATTTTAATGTGTGGAATTAAGTATACATGTAGTGCACGTGAAATAAATGTAATTTACAGCCTGATATGTGCGTATATATATTTTTCACAGCCTGTATTTCAAAGCCATAAACTCTGTTCACAAACATGCATGGCTTCTCTTGCAGGTTCTGCTGTCTGGTTTAATGAAGCTTACTCAGCCCTGTCCCACGTCGTCACTTCCTGTAAGAACTTCAAAGTACGCATCAAATCCGCTGCTGCACTTTCTGTTCCATCAACACGAGATCGGTACGGTGATGTTCAGCAGTTCGCCGAAGTGTGGCGAGCTTTGGCTCAAGCCCTTGAACACAGCGAAGAAACAGAGGACTTCCTTGAGTATCGTTACTGTGCCAGCTTGCGCTCACAGCTCTGCCGTGCTCTCCTGCATCTTCTGTCCGTATGCCAGCCTGATGACCTTCCAGCGCTGAGGTCATCACTGACTGATGAATCTAAGCCTGTGCTACTGGGCTTCCTGGTTCACTACCTTAGCGATAAGGGTGTGACTTTGGCCGCTGGGGTTGATGGTGCTGCTGGGGAGGAGGCTGGGGATCATGCACTTCCTGAAGATGGTTTGATGGTGCTCGGCGAGACCCTGACCAGGTTGAAGGGTCAGCTGGAAGAGGCTGCGTTTGACAGCAGTGAGGATCTGAAGGCTGTGGTGGATTTCCTCGAGGATGTAGTGAGGAACTTTGAGGAGATGAGAGAATCGGACAGCAAAGATTCCTCCCTTACACTCAGCAAATCATCACAGCGAAAGTGAAAATACAGATGTGTTCATTTGCGATGAAGCCATGTGCCATGACTGTCTGAGATTTAACCTTTTTAGATTTTATTAAAAATGTATATATTAAAATATATATTTCAAAATATCAAAGGAAGTCTCAAGTTACACGTTTATAGAAATAGTTCACCCAAAACTGAAAATTCACTGTCCTGCGAGATTTAGAGGAGTTTATTTCTTTTTATAAACACTTTTATTATTTAAAAAAAAAAATAATAATAATATATCCTTGGAGAGACCCGTGGATCCTCTGCAGTGAATGGGTGCCGTCAGAAGGAGAGTTTAAACGGCTTATAACAAAAGAATAATCATGTGTAACATTGTCACTTCTGACCGTAATATGGGTCTGCAATTCAGAATAACACATAACATTTAATGAACTATTCTTAATTTCACATAGCTAATTTCACTTTTTTAGGTAGATAAAACTCAAAATCATTCTGAATTATTCACGGACACAGCTGGTATGCGTGTAATTAAAGAATGTAAAGTTACTAAAAATCTTTATTGCAGGTCGTTTTCATTTGTGTTTTTATTATACTAAGACTTTGACAGAATATTACACTATTATATACAGACCGTTATGACAGTATATTAACTAATGCCGACATTAATATAGTAACATGCTGTAATTTTATACGCAGTTTGGGTGTAAAAGCGTTTGACATTTTTCCTCAACCCATTGTAGCAAATTATTTATATCCATTTTTTAGTAATACAGATTTTTTAAATTTAACTAGAGCTATATTGACATCTCATGCACTGAAAACAGTTCTGCTGGGGTTTCTCCGTGTGTTATTTTGTAAAGTTAGGACTAAGGCGATGATTGGGTTTGTGCATTTATGAGCAGCTGGAATATTGTGGTTAAACCCTGTGAAAAAATAAGTCATGGTTACTCAAATTTTTTTTAACAAAGCAACTTACAAACACTTATTACTGACCCCTGAGGCAACTTTTTTGTACATGACACCCATATAATTGAGAAGAACTGGTTCCATTTCTAGGTCACTTGTTCTTGGGATTGAATCAGTAACTTGTATTAGGCTAATAAGATTACCTCTACCTCTCTTTATAGACACAGAGTATCTGAACACTTTCTGGTTGTTAAATATTAGCGGTTCGTAACAATGAAAAGAACAAGACCAAAAACCGGCCCTTAATGAATGGTCTTTCCTCCTGAAGCTTCAGTGTGTTTGAACCTTCTGTAATAGTTGCCTATGAGTCCCTCAGCTGTTCGATAGATCTCAAAATCATATAGTCATTATTTGAAAGGGTTTGCATACACACAAAAATGCTGGAAAACCAAATAATTTGTGGGATTGAAGGTTTTTTTTTTTTTTTGAGGAACAGAATGCAGTTAAACTGTTCAACTGCTCATAAACAAACATCACTGAACAACAACCGATCATTCAGTTAACACATGCAAACTTTTGAAAGGGTTAATTTTTTTTTACAATTCAACTATTATTTTCTTTTGTGGAATTTCTTATTCAGGTCAGTATTAAACACAATAACATGCATTTCGTATGATGCCCCTTATTTTGGTAAAATAATAACATTATTCTGCAAGGTGTGTGTGTGTGTGTAAACTTCTGACTTCAACTGTATATATATTTGTTATAAAGAAAATATATTAAGTACATTAAAATTTAAATCACATGAGGGTTTCCCAAACCAGGGTTTATGACTCAATGAAAATGTAAAAATTTTATGAAATAATTTTAAATTAAATCAAAACCTGTGAACTCTAAATACAATGAATCACTGTATTTATTTACCTGGACATTGATGTGACCATAAAATGACTGTGAATCATGAGGACATAAATGAATTAAATATTAGCCTAAAATCCCAGGAGGACCTCACAGGACATTTTTAGGTAACAAAAAAGTTTGGGAGTTCCTGAACAAACATTAATAAACAAAGAAATTAGTTTTTTTTTTTTTCTCACCCTAGACGTCCATAATCAATCATTAGAGTCACTGGAAATGACGAAGACAGTATTTGACAGCTATACATTATCAGTGTTTAGTAACTAGAATTTTTTCCTTATACATTTTCTAGTGCTGCCTTTATACTGTACCTACAGTAATGGCGCAGCGTGTCTTATTAACAGCAACAGTGCTGTCTTGAAATCCAGTCAAAATGCTGGGTGGTCTCTCCATTTTCTATGCGACTGGTGTCTGGTTTGTGTGAGTCTAGAAGATTTTGCGAACGTAGGCGTTTTGTTTTGCTCTTTTTTTTTTTTAAAGAACATTTTTAATGTTGTGTATATAAAAAAAGAAAAATAGGGTAGGCTAATAATAATAAGAAAAATACAAAAACAACAAAATAATCAGAAAAACAATTCGTTTTAAAATGATTTGGTTCAAACATTAAAGAACGATAAAATCAGAAAGAGAATCAACTAGTTATAAATAACGTGAATCGCCAGCCTGGTTTAATACAAATGCAAATAAATAGTACGCCAAAACTAAAACTTGTATTATTTATACGCGTGCATATAATACGCAGCTTCAGTATGCATATGATACAAAATATGTTGGCGTGCTACGCATTTTCGCGTAGACCTACAGTATATATGATACGCATCTACCCCACAACCCTAATCCTATCGCGTATCATATACACGCCAGAGTCCTTTTTGCGTGACTATTTACACGCACATTCATGAGATCGGGGAGGATAACACGTTATCACTAAAACGTAACTGTAATCTAATTATGAACATTTTAGAACATGTGTAATCTAATTAACATACTTTATTTGCACAGATTGAGTGTAATAAATTATTACCCCGCAAATTGTATGTGTATATATATATATATATATATATATATATGATTTAGTGCCAGTGCAACTTGAAGATCTTTTTAATGTTCCTTAACATATCCTAATATGCTGCTATTATTAAATAACTGGTTATCTGTGGGAAAGTTACTGTAAATATCTGAATGGCAAAAGCAAAGAAGGCACTGAAAAAGCTTTAATGAAATTAGCCGTGAGTTTTGACGTGACACCTTGATTGACTTTGGCCCTCTGGGGCCTCGGGGTCACTGAGGCATGAGAGAGAAAAGCAGCAGGAGGAGTGCAATCAGGATGAAGAAGAGGGCGAAACGTGTGATTCCTGTGAAGAGCAGCTCAAGCGAGCGTGAGGTTCAGCGGGGCAGAGTCCACTGGTCTCTAACAGGAGGGAGGGAGGGAGGAATGCTGATTCAGACACGGCCGATCCTGAGCGCTCACCCTCATCCCCCCCTCCTCCCACTGGGGGGCCCGAGAGATGAGGGACAATTAGGGCCTGTAAAACACCGTAAAATATCTTAGGATTATTAGAATCCTAATATATGTTCCTGATTAATAAAAGAGGTTTAAGTCATTTATATGTTCATTTTAAATATGCCCCAATTTAAAATCTAATATGAATATCTCTCTATACTGTATACGCATTGCGTAGGAAGATAATAGATGTACACATGTTTGTGTTGGTTGACAGATTTGCAGTGCATTTGTTAACCCGAGTAACCATTAAATGACTGTGCGCGGGATTGGTGAGAGAAAGGTGATGTGTGATTGTGTCAGATTTGCTTTAGTTTCAGATCTCGGACATTTAAAGTGTCTGGTAGTGTGCCAACATCACATGCTCGGCCTGCATTTATTCTCCGTCTTACATTTACGGTGCCCGTTTGTCACATTTTGACCCCTCTTGAGGAGCCATCAAAGTCTCCATAAAAACTCATGAATTCTTTACTAGGTCGTAAAACCACAGTTCAGCATCATGGCTGTTGAATGATACGTTATAATGCTATTCGGTCTGTACAGTTTACATGAAATGTCAAGTGATTTTTGCTTTGAGTGCGGGTCAAAAGTTTGTAGACTGAAAAAGTACATTCAAACTGACTCAAAACTAATTTAATTGAAATGAATGTTTATAAAACTAGTTGTAACTCCAAAAAAAATAAATCCGAACCTAATAAAGAAATAAAGAAAAACCTTTTTGGTTCACAAAAGGTACTTTGTGGCAAAGGCTTTTCCCCCCAGCTTTTAAAGTATGGAATCTAAGAAGTATGTCATTTAAATGATAGAAATTTAATTTTGGGTCTCTTTTAAGAAACTTTTGTAGTTTCTGAGCAGTTTTTTTAGTTTGCCCAAAATATACACAGCTTACAAAAGAAACAACACATAATGTCAAAAAAGCATATGTGAATAACTATTGACAAAAATGCCAGATGGAAGAAAATGAATGCTAAAAAAAAGCAAAATTGTCTGGATAGATAGACAGATAGATAGGTTACTGTCGGTGTATATCGGCTGGGGCTTTACAGTCGGTTCTGGGAGAGTAGCTCCACTCACACTCCTTATTTCCTCTGCGACTGATCTCATTTGCTCCTCTGCCTCCTTAAAGGAAATGAGTCTGATGTCTTTCTGTCACTTTAATTTTGACAAATGCTCAGAGCTTTCAGTCAGCTGTAGTCTACTATGTGCAATCGCACACTGATCAGACTCTGTGAATAATGACTTGTTAAAATGACTTTTTAAACATGTCAACAAGAATGACCATTAAGGGGAAAAAAAAGAAAAGACAAAAATGGTGAAAAGCTAACAAACATTACATAATTTTTATATGTAATCCTTGAATTTGGATTCTAAAATATTACAGGAAATTTAAAATAGGAAAATGTGTGGTGTGTATATTCACACACTAGGCTGTTTTATAACACAAAACAATCATAATCATTGCTCATCATCATGAAAAGGAAGCTCATGCAGGTTAGATTACTGAGGTTAATGTCTAACAGAGTGATCAACGGAGTCTTTATATGGTGTAACACCTGTGGACACAGTTCTGATAATAAATGCCTCGAGACCTCACCTATATCACTCAGAACGCCAGCTTCCACTCAACAAGTGCCACTTTTATACAGGAATCTGCATCTGTCAGGCTCTCAGTTCGTGTGTGTTTGTGTGAGTGTGTACTTGTGTTTATGTGTCCTTTTGAGTCCAAGTCAAGGTCCAGCTTACTGACCGGAACTCATCTCTCTGGTCACTGATTCCCCAGCTTATAAAAGTTTTACTAAATGCATTATTTTAGCATGTTCCAGCTATTCTTATAAAAGTATGATGTGTAATTTATCTGTGATCCTTCAGTCAAATATCTGTGAATGGATGCTCTACTGCTCCACTCTGATGGCTTGGTGACATTAATAGCCTAATACATTTGGGTTCAAACTGCAGGCAAATTAGCTGTATTTACAAAAAGTACCAGTGGAGGATAAGGAAGAGGCTTTTTCAGGGTGACAGCAGAGCCTTTGATAGTGTCAAGGAACAACATAAAAACCTCCTGGTCCGAAAAGAAAAAAACGAACAAATTATTCATCCGATACAGTCACACTCCACTGCAGCTTTCACAAGAGAAGTAGTTTCACATCCTGGAAAAAAATATGTAATTTCTGTAAGTTTGGTATTAACTGCTGTTAATCATTGAGAACTGACCAGTCCCCAAAATGTGTGAGAAAGGTTGAAATGCAGAGTGCATTAAAATTCTGTTCCAGCAGCAGTTTCGCGCTTATGAACGACTTGCCTTTCAGATGTTTCATGATGATCTTTTTAGATTTCAGTCTAAACAAAAAATGCTGTCAAACAATGAATCACACTCAAAACAAAACATTTGATTTACATGACACATGTATGTGTGCTGGGTATGTTTATTATGTGTACATAAATACACACACATGCATGTATATTTCAGAAAAATATACTTGGGCATTAAACATTTTTATGTAATATAAATATTAATATATACATGCAAATACATGTACATGTTTTCAAAACATATACTGCATGAGTGTGTATTTATATATACACACGATATGTAAACAAAAACCTTTATTTTGGATGCAATTAATTGTTTGACAGAGAGAAAGAAAGAATGAAAGAAAGAAGAAAAAAAAGAAAGAAAGAAAAATTAAGTCACAAAGGGGTTTATTAATAATTAAAAATCTCTTATTATTTTTTTTCAATAAGTGAAAAGTTTAAGCTAAACAGTTTATAGACTTATAAAGTAGACTTATAAACAAAATAACCTTTTTTAGGAAACGTCCCTAATATCAATAATAATAATAATAACAAACAACAATAACATAATAATAATAATTAAATATAAACAAAAATATATAATGTTTATGTTAAAATAATGTTTATATAGATGCTACAATTTTTTTTCAGCCTAATATTATAGAAAGTAACCTCAAAGGTACCAAACGCATCAAAAATGACCATTTCAAACCTGCATACCTAATAAACAGCAGCTGCGAAGTCCTCGTTTATATTAGCATATTCATAAACGAGTAAACATCATTTGCATAAGGTGCACCAGCCAATGACCATAAAGTCAGCTCCGCCCAGCAAGAACGTGGAACTACTTCCTTCAGCAGGTGCGCTCGCGCTCTGGACAACTGTAAAACTTTGCGTAAAGACACTTTAGTCTCGTGTTTTTCTAGCATTTCAGTTCATTTACCCCCGTCTATTTTTCCGAGGGCGCGAGGGCTTTCAGCGAGACCGGATTGATGTTTACTGACATGGTGTCCAAGTTGACATCGCTTCAGCAGGAGCTCCTGAGCGCGCTGTTGGACTCGGGGGTCACCAAGGACGTGCTGGTCCAGGCGCTGGAGGATTTGTGTCCGTGTCCTGCAGAATTCGGAATAAAAATGGAAAAACCCTTGTCCCCGGCGAGTGTCAACGGTGGCAGCGACTCTAGTGATTCCAAGCCGGTGTTTCTGACTCTGACCAGCGCGCAGGGTAAAGGGGGCAAACTGTCCGGTGATGAAGGCTCGGACGACGGGGATGACTTCGACACGCCGCCGATCCTGCGGGAGCTGCAGTCCCTCAACACGGAGGAGGCGGCGGAGCAGCGCGCGGAGGTCGAGCGCATGCTGTCGTGAGTGAAGATATACAATTATTCAATTTATAAATGGCGTATTATTGGAATAGGCCTATTATAGGCAGGTAATTCAGGGCAACACGCTACATTACAGTGTGCCTGCAATTCAATTATTTTGAATTATTTTTGTAGCATCTTAAAAGAATAATGCGCAACGACGAGCAGCTCTATAAATTAACCGTGTGCCTAGTTACGTATTTCTCAGTAAAGTCTTATGTAGTTACACTGTAACAAACAGAGTAACGTCTAACGTCCTATTATTTGGCTATTATTATTATTCTATTAGTCTTTTATTATTTTAACTACGAACGTTTTTTTTGCATGTAAAATATACATTTTAAATGATTTGATAAAACCAATAGATTACCAAAATGACTGATGTAGTAGGCCTATATTAGCTTTTTTGAAATAGACTAAAATTTGATTATTAGGCTACTTAATTTTTTCCTTACTTCGTAATTTATTTAATATTCTAAATAGCCTAATTATAATTAGGCTATTAGATAATGTCACTTTTTGTGTGTTTGTACATTTCGGCAAAAATCGCATTGTTCCTTTTTTAAAAGTGTAAGACAAGATTGCATAGTAAAGTCAAAACGAAACCACGTGTAGTTGTTATTAATTTATTTCTATAAATCATCAACAGAAAGATACACAATGTCGTATGAATAGAGGGAAAAGATATCTAGTTATTCATTGTCCAAAGTTATAGTCTTAAATCAACATCCTCGAGCACTCTCTAATGTGAGGGGTTATTTCCCCAAACAAACATTGGCAGACATTTTCCTTTTTTGTTTAAACCTATTAAAACAATCACAAGCGTTTTACTTGTATGCTGAGTGCTGGACAAAATGTATTTCACAAACACAGCCCAATTAAGAGTTTTAAAATGACATCAATTTGTCATCGTATTGTCTTAAGCCAGTATATCTCGTAGAACAAATCAGAGGCTTATATTGGTTTATATATTATAAATGATATATATGCATAATAGCCTATAATGACATTATTATTTCTTTATTGTTGTTGTTGCATGCCTATAATAACAGTTCTTCGATAAACATTTAGCCTATTAATTCCAGACGACTGTCCAGTCGACTTAATATCGAGGCGGAAAATTTCTAACCTATTAATACTAATAGCTACTAATTCTGACAAATTTATTGACAGATTGTACATTTTTTTTTAGTTACTTTTGAAATAGTTTAGATGCAATTTTTATTTTGTGAATTACTCAATGCTATTGCATGTAGATTAGCTATTAATTATTAAAGCTAGTCTTTTTAAACGATTGCACATTTATTAATCCAGACTTTCCAAAACATTAAAGCATGATTTGACAGAAACACATAAAATGAGTTATTGTTAAAAGTTATTGTGAAAGCTTCTAATAGCGTTGTCTGCTGTGTTTGTCAGCGAGGACCCGTGGCGCGTGGCGCGCACTGTCAAAGGCTACATGCAGCAGCACAATATTCCTCAGCGCGAGGTGGTGGACGTGACGGGGCTCAATCAGTCTCATCTGTCGCAGCACCTCAATAAAGGCACGCCGATGAAGACGGCCAAACGAGCCGCGCTTTACACCTGGTATGTCCAGAAACAGCGCGAAATCGACAGACGTAAGTAGCCTCTTAACATAATGTTTGACTCTTTACCATCTGGAACATAAGAAAGCACGCATACTTTTTTCACCTAACACTTAACAGCAAGCTTCCATTTGTTAACACGAGTTAGCTACGTAACAATGAAAAATACTTTTGAAGCAATTAACAATATCACTCAGTGTTAATTCAACATTCAATACATAATTTAAATTATATTAATATTATTTGACAAACTAAAAATTGGCAATAAACAGCTTTAATTTTATGAACTATAAAAGTAACATTAAAAAATACTGTACCTGATATATTGCTCAATATTAGTTAATGTTAGTCAATGCATTAACTAATGGGACCATACTGTAAAGTATTACCTATTTTCTTTCAAGTATTTGGGTTATTTTTAGCCATGCTAAAACAATTTTTTTATTGAAATTTATTTATTTATTTTAATTCTGTGTTTGCACCTGGTTTTAATGATTTGTTATGTTGTTCTATATTTTATATAATACTTTATATATATATATGCATACTTGCAAAACGTGTTATTTTTAGTCTTTTATTATATTTCATTCAGTATGAACTATTTTAAATTCCTTTGGAAATAATCCATTTAAAATGTTTATAAAACAATATTAAAATCTTGTTTGTCTGTTGCTTTCTTTAAATTCGTTTTTACATCCTCTTTTTTATGAAACTTAAGTTGGATAGATTAAACGTCACTCATGAAAAGTGAAATACACTTAATAATAAATGTGTAGAACGTGATTAGGAATATGTGTTGTTATTTGATTTCTCTGAATAGCATACATTTCTAAAGGACACTTTTTTCTAGGTCAGTATGTATCATGTGAGCTCTGCTCTGTAAGCCCTATTATCGGCTCCATTTTTACCCTTCACAAAATAGCTCTTCCATTATGGCTCTCCACATCCAAGCACTATCTATCATAATTCTGCCTTACTCTGCCCCAATCGTGTCCCCCTCTTATTTCCGCAGAGTTCGACCGTGTTCAGGGCTCTGACCCCAGTGACTCAGGCAGTCAGGATCAGGTCCTGTTTTTTTTCCCAGAATTCAATCATACCGGACAAAGCTTGGGGGCTGCGGGAGGTTCTGGAGGACCGGTTGGAGACGAGGGGGAGCCAGGCTCTAAGAGAATGAGACGAAACCGCTTCAAATGGGGTCCGGCATCACAGGAGATACTCTACCAGGCTTATGAACGACAGAAGAACCCCAGCAAAGAAGAAAGGGAAGCGCTGGTAGAGGAATGCAACAGGTAATGCTCTCTCTCTATATAGATATTGATTTGGTTTTATTTGATAATACTTTATTTTAAGGTGTACTTGTTACAGATGTAACTTACTGTTATAATACATAAATTATGCCTAATTACACAAGCAATTAACCCTAAGCCAAACCCTAATCCTAACTCTAACCCTAATGCTATAGTACATGTAGTTATTTAATATTACTCAGTGCTTAAGTATATATATACATATGTGTGTGTATGTATTGCATTGATTACATTTGTTAATATTGTCTTTTATTGTACTAGTTTTAATGTTATATATTTGAATTTAATTCTATATAAAATCCTGTGATGATTTTTATTTTAGCAAGTTTTTAAAATGTTTTTATGGGGTAATTATTATTATTTTTTTTTAATCCTTTATGCATTAGGTTTAGTTTTGATAAAATTATACATTATATATATATATATATACTGTATATATATATATACATACACACTTTAAGTGTGTTTACCAGTTTACATTAACATCTTATTTTTTTGTTAGTTTTTGTATCTTAAAGTACAAAAAATGCATTGTAAAAATATCAATTCTATATTTTTTGGGTTGTTTTCAGGGCAGAGTGTGTTCAGAGGGGTGTGTCGCCCTCTAAAGCACATGGGCTTGGATCTAACCTGGTCACGGAGGTTCGTGTGTACAACTGGTTTGCTAATCGGCGTAAGGAGGAAGCCTTCAGACAGAAGTTGGCTATGGATACGTATGCACCCCACAGCATGAACCCCATGTTGTCTCATCCATCATCACACAGCCAGCACCATCACAGTAGCTCAGATTCAAGTAAGATTTTGTGGCTGTGCAAATACTCACAGGCTCTGTTTACACTTGATTAATATCTATTTGGATAAAAGCGTCTGCTAAATGAATAAATGTAAATGTAAATGTAAATATCTGAATTTGGATAATTTGGTGTCTACCAAGCATTATTTATACACTATCGCAGTTTATATATATATATAAACTTATAAATACGTCTTTTATTTTTGTATTTTCAGTTTTGTTTTAATTTTAAATAATTTTAATGTGCTTTTGTCATTTTCATTATTTAGTTTAATATTTGTCAAATTTATTTTTATCCAGTTCAGTTTTAGTTTTTATGTATTTTCAGTTATTAAATTTAGTGCTTATGCTTATTTGAATTTTATTATACTTCACTATAGCTTTATTTAAACTAACTAAAATGTTTTTAATAGATTTAGTTACCAGTAATTACAGACATATTTTGCCACTATGAGTGTTAATATCAGGTGTAAAAAGGTGCAGTAAGCGTGTGTGTGTGTGTGTGTGTGTGTTTTATTGGAATTCCTCCGTCCCATTAGTGTGTGAACAAAACACACAGCCGCACCCGCAGACGCATGCGAGATAGAAAGACATAAAATCGCTTACCGCAACCTTTAGGGTCAAACCAGGGTCGAGTCAAGGTTCGAGCTTTGTGTCTGGGAGGGTGTTCAGCACACACTCTCTCCCTCAGAAGATCGATCGCTGTTTGGAAGAAAAGTATTTGAAACCCAGAAGGATCATGCAGTGATCATATAATAAAATCAAAATGCTTCGGCTTAACTTTTGACAACGGCAAAAGGACACAGTTCTGTTGAAAAAGCTGTAAACTGTCAGCCTGTGAAATGGGCCGAATTCCGCAGAATGTTTGCGAATGGATTAATATTACGTCAAGAGAGTGAGTCAGAGAACAGCGTGTTTGCTCAACCTGTGTGTTCTGCTACAGTCACTGACCTCCAACTGTTCAAAAGCTCTTTGATTGTATTTGTTTGCCGAGAGCAAGAAACGGCACAACATTTAGCATAATCAGTTTTGAGGTATGTTTATGAGAATGCATCTAAGGAATAGACGCTCCGATAAAGGCCCTTCAGTGTTTGGACTGCAGACTCTTATCATTTTAGCTGCATTTACAGCTACACAAAGAGGTCAAATAAAGATAGACAGAATCAGGTCAGCCGTTTTCAGTGTGGCAGAACTACAAAATTAAACTGAGCAATACAGTAAACAAATTCTCATGTTTTTTTAATGCAGAACTCAGGTACAGTCAACAAGGAACCAGTGAGGTCACTTCCTCGACGACCATCAGTCACCATGGTAGCGGCCAGTCAGTATTGCAACAGGTGTCTCCGGGTAGTCTGGACCCTTGCCACCACGGCTTGCTATCGACAGACGCCAAAATGGTAAAGCAAAATCTGTTTTAGCGTCAACATCATAGAGCAGTCTCAATGCACACGCTTCGACAAGTATAGGTCTGCCAGCCCTTTTTCGGCCCTCAATAGCGTGTAGTCGCAGAGATCAATGTACATTTTACAGACATGATTGATAAAGTCGCCTTTATTTGAAAACTGACTCAACTAGGTCAAAGAGAGCATTGATCTAGCATGTGCAGGCAGTACGTTTGTTCACTTTTATGGCTGGTGTGAATTGGCCCCCCCCAATAAACATTTGTTATGTTATGTTAGTGCGCACTCACAGTCCAAAACAGTGTCTTCCACCAAAGACAAGGACCATGTTCAAACTTGCAAAGTGTTTGTGTATCTTATATGTATTTATATTGTGCGGATGCATATGTGTGTGTTTCCAGATCTCAGTTTCTGGTGGAGTTTTGCCTCCTGTGAGCACTTTGACCAACATTCATAGCCTGTCTCAGTCGTCTCATCATCATCATCATCAGCAAGCACAGAGCCTCATTATGAGCCTGGCTGCTCAAAGTGAGTGGATCATCATTTTATTTCAGGTCTTGCATCATTGTTGTGCTTAAAACAATTCACTGTAAAAAAATATGGTGACGTAGCTACAACAACTGGTAATAATACATATATTTAAGTGATGTAATATTTTATTTTTGAAACAGTGAAATTACAGCTAAGCAGGTTTTACTGTAGGATTTTTAGAGTTCTATTTCTAAGCTGATTGCCTTTTTAATTCATCCTTTATGCATCCCTATGTAAATATGTCTTTATAGCTGTCATTTTGCCAGAAAATCTAGTGGTACTTTTTGCCAGGACAGTAACAGACATTTCCTTAAACCCTAAAACACAACGCAATAATACACTACATTGCACTTTTAATTAATATTATTCCATATTTTCTGATTTATGAAATCTACACTAACCTACACTGTTAAAATTTTAAAATATTAATTAAATAAACTCCTCCTCCTTCCATTAGTCAGTCAAACACTCAGCCCCGCCCCCCAGGTGGGTTGGTTGAGCCACTATTGCTGTGTATGGATTCTCAAATAAACAATGTTTTGATAGCTGAAGTCATAGTTTGATAAGCATCTTGGTGATCTAGTTAGATCTTATAAACATGTTTATTACCAGCTACCTGAACGATAACACCGGTTTAAGGACACAGACGATTGAAGGTCGTTCTATCGCCCCCTTGAGTACTGAGGCGTGTGACCACCACGTTTTATGCGTTGGTCACGCATTCGAGTCCATGTTTGCAAACTTGCCTAAGCTAGTAAACAGACGTCAGACAGTCATAACAGAGTCCATTTACAGGTTCATTCAAGTTTTAAAGGTGCAATAGCAAAATCATGTTTGCTATGTTTAGGGATTCAGTTTAACATGTACAGTTATAAGCTAACTATTTTGACCCAAAAGGATTGGTATGAATGGACTTAAAAGGCTCAGAAGTTTATATAATAGTGGCCACGATTTTTATTTATATATGAATCAAAACTATTTTACTACATATTCAGGTGTACTTTTTGATTATTTTGACCTAACTGGTTTGTAACATTGATTTAAATGATAATAGTGTCCCAGTTGATAGAAGTTACAGTGCAGAAGAATTCTGATATATGTGTAATTTCAGTCAAATATAAGTATAGTATGTATAAAAGATTAGAATGTAATTCTTGTCGTACACTTTGGTTATAGTGTTTTAATGTATTTCCAGGTCTGACATCTCCACAGTCTCAGAGTGTGCCCGTCATCAACAGTGTGTCTGGACTCACAACCCTGCAGCCCATGCAGTTCCCTCAGAGCACCAGCCTGACACAACTGACCACAGCTCACATCTCCCAGCAGCCCTTCACACAGTCACACAGTAAATACACTCGCTCTTTGCTTATGACAGCAGAAAATATTGTCATTCTGAATAACGATGCGCAAAATCACATTTTGCATGTCTTATTTCAGTGTACTCTCCCAAACAAGAAGCCGCCCAGTTTTCCCATCCATCTCGATACGCGACCATGGACACCAGCACCATCACACATCTGGGCTCCAGCAAGCAGGTCAGTCTTCACACTTCCGTGTAACAAAATAAGGTGGATTGATATATACAGTGCCGGACCCGAAGGGTTGTGGGGCCCTGGGCAAGATTAAAAAATTGGGCCCACTGGTGTAAAAACAGTGAGAAGAAAGCATTTCAAGGTATATGTGCTGCTGAATAAACACGGAGGAAGCACAATCTGAGTGGGTAGCACAAAACATCAAAACTTTGACAACAGTTATGGATATACTTTTTATAGGTATATTTTTTAGCAATAGCCAAAAATACATTGTTTGGGTCAAAATGATTGATTTTTCTTTTTTGCCAAAAATCCTTAGGATAGTAGTTAAAGATCTTGTTCCATGAAGGTATATAGTCAATTTCTTACCGAAAAGATATTAAAACTTAATTTTTGATTAGTAATATGCATTGATAAGATCTTCATTGGGACAACTTTAAAGGTGATTTTCTCAGCAGTTAGATTCTTCTCTACCCTCAGATTCCAGATTTTCATATAGTTGTATCTCGGTCAAATATTGACCTATCCATCCAAATCATACATCAATGGGAAGCTTATTTATTAAGGTTTTATTTATTCATCAATGTATAAATCTTAATTAACACTTAATTAACATTTACGACTGGTTTTGTTGTCCAGAGTCAAATATGCACTCCATCTACTACTTTAATGAGCAGTCATTAGTCCTGTCCCGCCTGCGCTGCAACCCAGTTATGATAGGGCTTCACTACCTCACATCAAATAAATGTGATTTTTTTCCCCTGATATTTTTCTGATGTAAATGTCATAATCCATTAAAACATTCATTACCGATTATTTTCATGTTTTTACCATGGTCCACCTATAGTAATCATGTTTTGTGATAGTATAACCATGGTGAATTTTCAAGCAAAGGGATATTTTCACATTTTATATACTTTATTATATATTACACAGCGTGTTCTGGTGAAAATGAATAGGCTACAGGCTAGCACACCACATAATGATGTGCATTTTAAGGCACTTCAGTGGTTCTTTAATGTTAGCTATGTTTTCTCAATGTTCAAATTCTTTTTAATATATCAATAAAAAGTGTGAAAAACGTTTACTGTAGTCTTTATCATTTTATTAAATTAAGCACAATAAAAAGACAAAAGTTTACTTTCAGAAGCCGTTACGTTTAGGCTTGTAGTAAAGGATCTCTTGTCTGAAAACACGGATAACAAAAAGTGTTGGGAAATGAAACCTCTGGCCATTTCGTTCGGCCGTATTTGGCCAGTCACATATACCATACAGACAGTCCGACCCAATATGACTCAGTTTTGGCATACCTTGTTCCGTCAAACGGCAATTATTTGATGTACACTCCTCTGGGTCAACACAATGCTTTTCCAATGAGGCGCTGACTCCGCCCACACAGCTATGATGCGACATCAATTGCTGCAGGTGTCAGTGTGGTGCTTTGGCTGCTGTATATGTTTCTAATCTTTTTCCACTTTAATTCATAATGTTGTTTTTGTATTTATTATCCTTTTCAGCTATTTGTCATGTATGATTATACAGAGCTATTCTTTTAATAAAATATGGTGGGGGTTTTTTCTCACGTCGTTGTGAATTGTATCGTGTTAAATGGTATCTGTGCATTGCGGGCGTGTTAAAAGTTTCACAAGTACACTCGCGCTGCACGTGCAAAATGAACGGAAAACGTATATAACACAGGTGTTCGCAGGGCCCCCTAAGTAAGACGGGGCCCTAGGTGACCACCTGTATTGCCTGTTGGATGGGCCGGCACTGGATATATATGTATACATTAACTGCATGTCTGTATGAGTCATTATGGTGTATAATCATTATTCTCTGTTGTCACTGCAGTGTCCTTTGCAGGCCTGGTGAACAAATGCACCAGAGCGAGAACTTCCTCGGCAGCTTAGCAACAGCAGTGCATGATATCTGTGTTCCTGTGTTACTTTGGTAACCTGTCAGCAAGGAGAACCAACCAGAGCAGCACTGCGTCTGGATTCTGCGTCAAATGAAGACTAGTGATTGATATATTACACCTTTAAGCCATTAAGAATGACCGAACAAAAAGGCAGAACTTGACGGTTGAATACTGAGCAGAAGCTTTCACACCAAATGGTTTTGAAGGTGATGAAATCTTCAATGATACTGTACATATGGTTAAATGAGCAAATGTGGTTTGTTGTAAAGTAAGGTCAACTTTTCAGGCGAAACAAAAACAAGTAGTCTGTCAATCGCAGATATGTGTTTTTTCAATACACACCTTTGAGATTTGAAATGTATCCCGTATTCTAAAAGTAAATCATCACATTACTCTGTAAATTCACATATTTTTTTCACAACATCAAAATGGTCTTTCTATTTCAATGCATGGACTTGCACATAAAAGTGATCCCAAAAGACGCTATAAATATAATTGCTTCTCAGGGATTGATTTCACACTACTCCATTGTACTCCATTGTAGAATATATGTAACTGCCTAAAGGCTTTGCTGTTTTTTATATGTTTTTGCAATCATCTCAATCATATTTATATTTGTGTAAATTGATAAATAACACATTTTTGAAGAATATCTTTTGACTCTGGTTCATTTTTAAGACAAAGTAAATAGTTATAGTTTTGTCCGGTAATGAAGCATAATGTACCACACCACACTTTGCATTGTAAATGTTTTCACACACTAAACTAAGTGTGAAGGAGAGGTGGAGACCGAGATGGGCAATAAAAGGGTGTGTTTTTGTTTTCCATGCCCCATTAGGTCTATTTCCCTTGTTGTCTCACTGGTCAAAGGGCATGCAAGTATCATCTGAGTTCACCTATAGGAAGTGTACAGGTGAAGTCATTTCCTTTGCTCTTCTCACTTGACTTCTCTAGCATGTGATTACAGTTCTTTTTTTTCCATGGAAACTAAATTACTGAAACCAAGACCTTGGGTATTAATTAGTGGATGACTACTTAAGTCAACTGTACTATTGTATCAGTGAAGAAAACTACTACTGATTTATTTTTATAATTCAAAGTTTATTGTTCAGAAAATAATATGCACATATATAAAACATGCTAAATTAACACATGCAGCTGTATTAGATCGCTCCTTGTGTAAAGTAAAGAATGTGCACTGCTCAAAAAACTAAAGGGAACAATTGAACAACACAATGTAACTTCAAATCAATCACATGTGCTTTCACTCAAGTGGTAGCACAAGACAGAGTCTATGTCCCACACAAGTGGCTCAGGTAGTGCAACATCAATGCGAGCTGTGGCAAGAAGGTTTGCTGTGTCTGTCAGCGTAGTGTGCAGAGCATTGAGGCGCTACCCGAGGAACAGGCCAGTACATCAGGAGATGTGGAAGAGGCTGTAAGAGGGCAACAACCTAGCAGCAGGACCGCTACCTCCGCCTTTGTGCAAGGAGGAACAGGAGGAGCACTGCCAGAGCCTTGCAAAATGACCTCCAGCAGGCAACAAATGTGCATGTGTCTGCTCAAACGGCGTCCACAGGTGGGGGTTGTGCTTACAGCCCAACACCGTGCAGGACGTTTGGCATTTGCCAGAGAACACCAAGATTGGCAAATTCGCCATTGGGGCCCTGTGCTCTTCACAGATGAAAGCCGGTTCACACTGAGCACATGTGACAGAAGTGACAGAGTCTGGAGAACATTCCTCTGCCTGCTACATCCTCCAGCATGACTGGTTTGGCAGTGGCTCAGTAATGGTTTGGGGTGGCATTTCTTTGGAGGGCCGCATAGCCCTCCATGGGCTCGCCAGAGGTAGCCTCAATTTTGAATGTTTGAGATTGTGTGAGAATTTATTTCAATTATATTATTATCAATTTATGAATAAGACCAGTTAATATTCGGATCAATTACCAAGAGACTGTACATACCCTCACCCTATTAAATTCTAAAACACACATATGCGCAAAACACATACCTAAACGTTAAGAAATCGTTGAGACTGAGATGTTCCTGAAGTTCTCCTGTTCTGCTTCTTTCATTTAAAAACAGCAAATTAGAGAAACAGAAAACATACAAGGAACAATTTATAATGATGGTACATTAATGATCACATACTGATACCTAAATTAATACTTACTTCAACATGAACCCATGATTAGTAAAGACATGAACTAATTTTGAACCAATCAAAAGCCATTGTTAACTACAACCAGCGTCATATGCACAAGCTCCAGTCTGGATCCAGAACACTAAAGAAGAGATGATGCCAACCCCACAGAGGACTTCAGATGATGCCAACCCTGAAAAAGCACCACCGAATTCTGCTACTAATTTATAATGTTCCTTGTCTGTTCGATTATGTCATTAATTGATCTTTACCTCACATCTATGCCATAGGAACATGTACTACTACTACATATACTGTACAACATTACTTTGGTGTAAAGCTGCTTTGCTATGATATGTATCGTGAAAAGCGTTATACAAATAAATTTGAATTGAACTGAATATGCATGATTACCGCAACCTTAAGTACGTTAGTTGATAGTTACCATAAATACCTTTGAGGGGTCAACTAAATCAAACAGTCTCTATAATATCTCTATCATCAGTAACAAGTTAAACTCTGTCACTTTCATATCATAGCTAAGGATCTTAACATTCTGAACTGGTCTGTGTATGAACTGAATCAACAGTATTGCAATTGTAACACATTAGCATTTAGCATGTTAGCCTCTAATAGCAGAGGCAGCAGAGGACACATGCTGTGATGTGGACAATGGAGGACAACATGGAGGCGTAGAGCAATGAATGTGCAGACATGCCCTTCAGAACAGGTCGGCAGAAGAAATCTTATGTCAGCTTCTGCTGGACACTTACTAGGGTCAAAGTTCAGAAGGACAGGGGACAGAAAAGCTGACTTTATTCCTGTAACCCTCTGTTCTCTTCCCACACTGCCTTTGCATGGTTTTCAAAGGAATGCTCCAGATTCAAAAGAAGCTGTTTTATCAACACCTTACCACAGAACAGAATCATCTAAGGTATTTTAAAAGCAGAAATGTAATGTTTGTGGGTTTGTTTTGACCGTTTTGTTCTACTTTCGTACATAAATGTGCTCTATTTCAGCTATAAGGTTTCAGAGGTCATTTTAATGAACTTCTGGTAATGCATGACCAATATAACCCTTGTGGGAGTAGTTCCCTTCATGTAGAACAGAACTTTTATTGTTATTTGTTGGTGTTATGCAAAAGTTTCAGGCTTTACTGGGTTTACATGCAATTACAACAATCTGATCTGGTCTGATCAAATTGGAGAAAGGGCCATTTTTTCTTGATCATTTCCACCCCCGTTTCTAGAAATCAGGGGGTCCAGTCAGTGCGTGGGCCAAAAATCAGCCCACAATGTCCCCTATAGAGATCTTGTTGACTTCTTCACTTGTACAGTTTCAAACATACTGAGTAAAGATATTGTTCAGTCACCAAACATTTTTAATTAAAGGTAAGCCAAAAAAACAAAAACAAAAAACACAACAGTTTCCACAATCTTTTATAGATAATAGTAAGAAATATGAATCATGTGTCATTCACATTCAGCTTTGCCATCACAATAATTATTAACATTTTAAAATGTATAAAATAACATTTCACAAAAATACCGTTTGCTTAAATTAATGCCTTGGTGAGCATAAGAGGAAAAAAAAAACTTCAAAATCAAAAACAGTCTCCTAACTTTTTGTGACTAAAAAGTTCATATCGGTACCTTAAAGGGTTACTCCACACTAAATAGTGCATTTTTTTTTGCATTAATCACTTGCAAACCCATAAAAGCCCATCTTTGGAACGCAATTTAAGAAATCTTTGATTAAAATCAGGAGGCTTGTGACTGTCCCATTGACTGCCAAACAATGAACACTGTCAAGATCCAGAAAAGCCTGAAAAGACTAGCTGACACAGAAGCGAGTATACATTTTGCATGCAGGGATACTCTCCAAAATGGTGCCAGGGTGATGCTATGGTGCAGAATTTTAGTTTTCTTAAGGGTTCAAACCTCCCAGTTTTCATCCAAAATATGATCCAAATTCTTTAGAAGATAACCACAGCTTTTACGGGTTTGGATGGACATGCGGGTAAGTGAATAATAACAATATTTTAATTTTGGGGTGGAGTAACCCCTTTAAAGGTATGTATTAGTTCTTAAAGAATACAAATGTTATGACACTTTGTACCTTTATTTCTGAGAGTGTATACTGTGCACTTCTAATATCCTTCCATAACCATCCTGTGATCTGATTTATGGCCCTCTTTGGTTTCTAAAGCCATTTTTAGCTTTTGCCAGAAGACCTTGGCATCTTCTCCAGGTTTTGGCCAGCGGAGGTAGGTTTGTTTTTTCACCAGCTTTCTCATCCTGTGATATGGAGAGAGCTGATGTGTGGGGATATCCTCCAGGAACACCAGAATAAGCACATCCTTCTGCTCATCAAAGAGTCTGAAGCTCGCCACTTGCACCTCACTTGAACACCAGTTGCTCTTCAGGTAGTTCCTAGTGATCAGGCAGATGGTCTTGCGACTGCTGTATATGCCATCAATGATATTGTCTATTATTGGCCTTCCTGGTTCAAAGTCTCTGTGGTGAAGACAAAGTCTCCAGCCCTGTTCTCCTTCCAATTTGGGAATAAGTTCCTCCATTACCCAAGGCTCGTCTTTGGCATTGTAGGAAATGAAGGCATCGTACTGGAATGTCGAACCGTTCTGCTTCTTCTTGTTGTCATAAAGGAAAGCTAAGAAGAGGTAGTATGCATAAACCACCTGAAAGCGCAGAAAATGCCAGACGAATGATGAGAGGAGGGTGAAAATGACCACAACACTGGTGCAAACAAAGCAGATGAAGTCGATATTCAAGGTGCAGGATTCTGTGTTGAATGCAGACAAGCTCATGCCTCGTAAGGAACTAGGATAGCTGCACGTGTACTTGTTCAAATAAACCACCTGAGTAGAATTACTATTCTTGGCCCAGTCGATGAAGAATGCATTGGTACAGTCACAAGTGAACGTGTTTTTATTCAGGTCGAGGAGCTCTAGTCGAGGCAGTACCTGAATCAGAGTTTTGTTGATCGTGTCAATCTCATTGCCCAAAGCTTTTAAGGTTGAAAGTCGGGAGAGATTTGCCTTCAACAGGAAGTTCAGCGAGCGAAGCTGCGTTCTCGAAATGATAAGTTTGGTTAGCTTCGAAATGGGGTGGAACAACTCAGCCGGGACTGAGTGGTCTTTGGACAGTCCATTCTTGGAGAGATCCAAAAACCAGAGCTCGGGGCTGGACTGGAAAGTATCAGGATTCAGATGACCGAGATTCGTGTTTCCAATGTAAAACATTTCCAAGGAAGATAAACCTTGAAGCAGATTTGAGGGTATTATGCCGATTCCACGACGTTGACTGTGCAAGGTCAATACTCTGAGTTGCTTCAGGTCTTTAAAGGGAGGGTATTTCAATTGATCATCGGTAAATGAAATGCTGTTGGCGTACAAATCTAGATTTTTGAGGTTGGGCATGCCTGAGAACAAATTATGCTGTTTGGTTAATGTTTTAGCTGTTATTTTGTTTGATGACAGCAATAAAGACGTCAGGTTATTCAGTCCTTTAAAGGCATAGTCTGCAATGTCTGAAATCTGATTGTCTTGTAGGGACAATATGTTCAGCTGTGACACATTCCTAAAAGCGTTCTTTTCGATTTTGCTTAGCTTATTAAAAGTAAGTTGCAATTCCAAAAGGGAATGTGGCCCATTGCTGAAAGCATCACCGATCTTTAACAGATTGTTAGTTCCAAGCTTGAGGACCTCAAGACTCTTTAGGTCCTTGAACAAACAAGACCTAATGACAGAGATTTGGTTACCGTACAAGTACAGAGTTTTCACCTGTGTTAAGTTGGCAAAGTCATCACAAGTGAGCATGTCGATGCTGTTTCTGCTGAGATCTATGAACTCGAGAGTGAAGAGCTTTTGAAAAGAGTCTGTTATTTGAGTCAGTTTATTGATTTGCAAACGCAGCGTTTTTAGTTGTGTAAATCCTTTGAACATACTCGTTGTTAAAGTAGATATTTCATTATATCCTAAATCTAATTCTGTCAGGTTAGAACAGGGATCAAACATGTGGTCGGTGAGGTTACGTATTTTGTTCGAATTTAGCCGCACAACTTGCAGCACTGGAGAACATGCATTGAGCAGAAGGTTAGTCTTGTTCAGCACAACGTTTTCATTAAGCCTGATTTTAGTTAAGAAATTCTTGAAACTCTTAAGCACATTAGAAGCATTCTGGTCTGACATATGAACATCCATGAAGTATAACGTTTTCACTGAGGCAAAGAATGTACTGTCTGTAACGTTCCAAGTCATGGTTCTGTTTTGACCACAATAAGATAAATCAAGGTGACTGAGAGTTGGAAATATATTATCAGTGAGCTGAAATATTGCAAAAGAATTGTTGGACAAATCCAGTGTTTTTAATGACAAGGGCTTTGTTGACATTTCACTTGAGTTGAACGCATTAAAATTGTTGCTTCCAATGTAAAGTTCCTCCAAACATGGTGATGCAAGAACCGGCTTGATTCTCTCTATATAACAGAGGTGGTTTTTTGTTAGGTTTAACACCTTTAAATTCTGAAGCGTGCTGAAAGCTGACTCTTCAATTTCTTGTATGTAATTGTAATCCAGACGTAGCACCAGTAGATTTGTTAGGCCGTGTAGCACGCCCCTGGAGATTCCCTGTAGTTTGTTGCTGGCCAGATTGAGATGGGATAAGTTGGAGAGCTTGTCAAACGCCCCCTCTTGAATCTGCAAGATCTTATTGTTGGATATGTTCAAGTCCTGTAAGTTGGACAAATTACTGAAGTCTCCAATCTGGATCTTGGTAAAAGCATTGAAGGAAGCATCTAAAATCCGTGTATTTCTAGGTACCTGCGGAATACTGAAAAAGCCCATTTTGTAGCAAAGTACTTTGGGTTGGATGTTTCTTAGGGGAGTACTGATTGTGCAGTTCTTTAAGGAAAATGCACTAGATGGTGAAATGAAACCATATAGGGAAATATATAATGTGATTAGTTTTAGTGTTCCCATGTTCGTTCTTGATTCTTTTTACAAGTCAAACTGGGAACGCACTTTCACCTAAAATGTTTTATTTATATACTTGCACCTTTTGCCCAGGATTCCTGCAGTTTGCATTTCCTGTAAAAAACAAAACAAAAACAAAATACTGAATTAAATAGAGAAATATTTGGTAAAAAAAAACCCTCCATGGTTAGTAAACCTCCCATCTATTCGATTACATGTAAAAAAAATCAGATGTTGTGATACAACGACAAGACAAACTTATCCTCTCACAAAGATAATAGAGAAACTTTGCAACACAACCTGCCATACTTCATTCCATCAACACGAACACGAGCAACAGAATTTTGACAGAAGACAGACAGGCAAAAATCATAAAATAAAATTAATAAATACAATAAAAACAATTTTTGGTAAAGTAAATTTCTCTTCAGGCAACCCTCTGTGCCATAACAACTATAGTCCTTATACACATGTCAGTGTGTAATAAATATGTAGCAAAATCATTACTGTCTAAATTAAAATCAATGCTTTTATCTACTGCTATTACCTATCAAGGGTAATATAGTATAGACTAAAAGAGAATACTTACAGTATGCCTCCTACAGTAGTTGCTAATATACAGAAATTAAACATCTTACTCACTTACAAAGACTCACCTCTTCTTTTAGTTCTTGTCTGCTTAAACACTTGAAAACGTCAGACTGGTGTTATGCTCTAAAACAGGAAGTGAAGTAATCTGAGGGACAAAGATAGCAGAAGTAAAACCCATATATACATTCAAACCTTCTAAAGCTGGAGATTCACACTTATGGTATATGAACCTAATCTGATTCTGCTAATATATGCTATAATTCACAAAGTTTATTTTATAATTTCATCATAGACAGGTATGTGTGACTCTCAGTGGATTGCTTCATATCCTGTCCTGGGATGGTTCTGCTGTCATTCTTTATGAAAAGGCTTTAGTAAGCCTTTGAATGGGACTTTAAGTGAACTTGAGCCACACAGACAGTGTCTTAATCACATGAGAAGTATACTTCTCTCTAATACTCCATTTGCTTCTGTCATAGGAAGAGTTTTTTAGTTTTTTTTTGTTAATGATTTATTGCTCAGGAATGTTGTATTTAAACTCTCTCTTCCTCATGCTGTTTCACTCACTTGCAGTGGGTACGGAATGTATTCAGACCCCCTTAATTTTTTCACTCTTTGTTATATTTTGCTAAAATCATTTAAGTTAATTTTTTCCCTCATTAATGTACACACAGCACCCCATATTAACAGAAAAACAGAATTGTTTACATTTTTGCAGATATATTGACCAAGAAAAACTGAAATATCACATGGTCGTAAGACCCTTTGCTGTGACACTCATATATTTAACTCAGGTGCTGTCCATTTCTTCTGATCATCCTTGAGATGGTTCTACTCCTTCATTTGAGTCCAGCTGTGTTTGATTATACTGATTAGACTTGATTAGGAAAGCCACACACCTGTCTTTATAAGACCTTACAGCTCACAATGCATGTCAGAGACCAAATATTCCACTTTTGACACCAACAAATGTACAAGCACCAACTGTAAACCTAAATTAACAAAAACTAACAACTCTGATTGGTTAATCAAAATGTTGTTTCAGGGTCAACAAAGATATTAATCCAGGAACATGTCGCACTCAGCAAAATCAGGTTCTGCGCTGGTTTGAATCTTATCCTACATCAGCTGGTCACAGGGTTTCCTCAGGGATCAGTTCCTGGATCCATCTTCTTCATACAGTGGGACCCACTATGCAGGCACATGGTTTCTCCTACCAGTGTTTTTGCAATGGCTCCATTTCTGAAAATGTTTAGGGCCTCAAACTACACAAGTGTACCAAGTTTCATGTACATTATTTTCAAATAGATCCAAGACTAACGTGCATTAAAAATTTCGACATTCATTGATAGCCTATTTTTAATGTCATCTTTTAAGCATTTTAATAAGAACTCAAACATTTAACATATTGCCTGTATACGTTACTGAAACGTTTTTATCAGAAATAAATGTGGTTCTCATCAATATTTTATTAAGTTTTATTTATTTATTGTGTTTTGGTAAAAAATGATTCCTGTCACACGAAATTTACTGTGAATGAGCAACTAAGCAAAAGTTACAAATAAAAAAAACTACTGTTTTAAAAAGAAACAGTGCCATCTAGTGAACGAAAATGAAAGAAAAAAAAGGTGTAATAATCGAACGCCGAGAGCGTGCTTTACTGATCGTAAATAGAGATCGATTAATCACGTCTTTACGCTGTTTCGATGGACGCCTTTGAGTTGTTTAGAAAGCTTGGGTCTGGAGCAAAGTTTAATCTGAAAAGGTTTGGTAAAGATGCAGAGCGATTTAAGGTAACGTTAGACTTTAATGCAGCGTAAATAAAAACGTTAACGTATGTTAGATTGTTGTTACGTAAATCGCCTGGAATACGTAAATGTACGACCAGAGATAGTGCCACATGGCTAACATGTGTTTCCATATCCTATTGAATGTCCTTTAAATGCTAATGCTAATCCGAGTAAACCCGAACAACGCTAAAAGAATGCATTAACAAGTAGTATGCTATTAACTGATATCTTTAGTTTGGTAACTAAGTTGCACAGTATATAGAAACAGGAAAACTGATTGCTGCTGTGTTTGTGTCACAAATAAACACATGCTCAGTCGGCCATTATTAATTCTTGTGGATCTCCTCTCAGGTAGTGAAGTCTCAGAGCACAGACAGCGCAAATCAGCTGGCTGGGATTACCTTTTTTGGCAAAGAGACACAAAAGAGCACGCCTTTGGAGTCCAGACTAAGTGAAGATGATGATGATGGGAAAGAGGAGAAAGAAGGAAGTGATGAGGAGCAGCCCTCTGGGAAACGGAAATGGACTGCTCCAGTGCAGACAGCAAGGAAAAAAAAGAAAGGAGATAAGAAAGAAAGTGAAGGTTTGTCACCTTTAAATATTTTCTGATTTCTAGCCATTCAGTGTTTTCACACAGTCCTTACTGATCTTACTGTTGTGCAACAGATGTAGAGCCTGAGAAGAGCGAGGGAGGGGGCATCCATTGGATGTCATCCCAAGTAAAGCTGAACAACACCAAAAAGGAGTCAAAAGACAAGCCCTCCTTAAAACGACTAAAGCAGCTTCATCAGGAGAAGGTTAAAAGAGTTATTGCTTTCCATTTTGACTGGTCACACCAACATATCCTTGTTTGATGTTTATATTATAATTTCTGGGTATGATAGTGCATTAATGTAAAGTGTTTTTGTTACAATATTGATTCTGTTTTAGGTCAATCGGATACGGCACCAAAACCGGATCATCGTGCACGGGACCGACATTCCCGATCCTATTTCCACTTTTGAAGAGATACAGGAGGAGTATGATCTGGACCCACGAATTATTCAAAACATCAAATCAGCGGGTTTCCAAACCCCCACACCTATACAGATGCAGGCCATTCCTCTCATGATGCATGTATGACATGTTTATAAATTTTTGTTTTTTTTTGATCCTCACTTAAGTGTTTTGATCCCATGGATGTGCTTTTTTTTAAGAAAAGAGAGGTCCTGGCATCTGCTCCAACAGGCTCTGGTAAGACCATGGCCTTCTGTCTGCCCCTGCTGGCCCACCTTCGCCAGCCCCTCAACAAGGGTTTCAGAGCTCTCATCATCTCCCCCACCAGAGAGCTGGTCACTCAGGTAAACCTTCAGTCTAGCTCCTGCTGATTATTACTGTAGACTGCAACAAATAATCTATATATTGCTCACAGTTAAACACACTGACTGACACACAGAATTAGTGCTGCACGATTAATCATATCGCAATCGCGATGTGAGCCTATGCCATTACATTACAGCAAATGTTGTGATTATATGAAATAAACAAATGCATTCGTGGAAGTAACAAGACATTCATTCTTGTGTTCACACCGGACGTGAATGAAGCGTTAAGCGTGAGTGATTTATATGTTAAGTCGATGCAAAGACGCAATTAGACATCCTGCAGCGCGATTCGTGCGAATTAAGCGGTGCGTTAAACACGCCGGTTTTACTGCACGCATTAGAGGCGCGTATTCAGAACAGGAGCAGCGCGCGCCGATTGTGTCCCATACTGACAGCTTTTCCTGCAGGAGGCTATAGACAAGCATCTTTCTGTCGTATTTTCCAGCGTTCTTCTCTGAACACTGTGTGCCATGTGCTT
>JAUMHQ010000085.1:10559938-10577083 GCA_032361165.1 Enteromius paludinosus
CAAAACAGTAATATATTAATATATTACTGTTTTGAGTAACTAGCCCCAACACTGCGTCTCCGTTCCCTCCTTCAGGGAACGTGGGTTACAATAGTAACCTAGACGATTCTCTTTGAGTGTCCATCGGTTGTTCACTCGTTTTTATAGTGCATTGTGGGATTGAATGAGTGCACTCAAAAAGGTCCACTATGGTTTCGGACACCACTTAAAATGTCTGTCTCCTCAAAAAGTGCACTATTTGAGGTTATGGGGGCGATTTTGGATATACTGTAGCATGCAGTGTTGGGGGCCTACAGTAATGTCGTTAAGAACTATTGCATTAAAAAAAACATGATTAGACACACCAATTTTTAATATCAAGCAGCAGAACAAACTGTTCTGTACAGCTAAAAATAGCTGGACAGCAGGCCCGGCCCTGAACAATTTGGCGCCCTAGGCAAGATTTCAGGTGGCGCCCCGTTGCATCGCAGTAAATTACACTGCTAATGTACATATACTCATAAGAAACTTAATAGCTTTGTCTTGTACATTATTTTAGTTATTTAAAGCAATTGCACATTCAAAATATTTAGAAAGAATTAAACAAAGACAAAAATATTAACAGAACATATTTTGACTACTGGCTGTTGCTTGTTATAACGTGGCCGAACTGGAGTTAAGCTATTCTACAAACTACTTGCCAGCAGGGTACTAGCACCTAAACACACCTTATTTTGAATAATAAAACATGTTAAGCAGACAGAATTACTGAACAGAAGACTACACTGTCTACTTTTGCCTTAAACTTGAACGCATGGATAAATCAAGGGCTGGAATGGGAGGAAAAATCAGCCCTGGCATTCAAAGAATGCAAACACTTATACAGTACTGGTGTCTTTAATATTGAAAGTTAGGTAGGCTATTTGAATATAATACAAACTCAAAACATAAAAATTGGTGCAATAACATCCCATATCGTTGCATAAAAATAAATGTCAGGTCATATTTAAACTAGATGCATTCGCATTCGCGAATCCTTATGCACACATTTCACTTTTTCGCTGTTTTAAAAAGCGTCCTTTAAGACAGTTAACCATGGTTGCGGACCACAGTATGCCCTATGGTCAGTCCAGGCCTGGATTAATCTACCTCACAAAAGGCAATATCAACAAGTCTTAGGCAGGTAGGCTATGTTATTATTATTATAGCTACTACTACTTAGTAGGCTTTGCTATGCAGTTAAATTAATGTGGGCTTAATCTTTTCTGAAGTCATCTAGTCTTAAGTGGAAATGAAACTTTTTTTATTCCTCCATATCTTGCGCCCCCTTGATGTACGGCGCCTTTAGCATTTCCCTATACTGCCTATGCCACGAGGCGGCCCTGCTGGACAGTTATTTACCATACCATAGAATTTACAAATGGCAGCGCCCATTTTCTCTCATCAGGAAAAATCTGGATAGCAATGATTCTCAGCTGTGGTCCTGGGGACCACATGCTATGCGCATTTTGTTTATTTCTCTTATTGGCTACTGGATACATCCAAAAGTTGAAAATGCGTCCTTAGGAAGTCAACAAGGCACATTCAAACACGATGATCCCATGACTGCAGAGATAATTGGATTGATTTTTGAAGGCAGCAAAGGATGTATTATTCACTGCCTATATGATTTCCCACTGTCCTGTGTGTTCATTTCTATTCAGTTCTAAGTTGAAAAAAAATGTCAGCTATATGTTGCAGTTGGTGGTCAGTTTGTATGTAAACCCTCTAAAAAAAACAGCATATGCTGGTAGGGGATGTTTTGAAGCTTAGCTGCTGGTTTGTTGGTTTAAGTTGGTATGTGCTGGCTCTAAGCTGGTAATAAGCAATAGCTCCTGTTCAGGACCAGCTATCAAAACATACCTAACTGGCATATGCTGTTTTTTTTTCAACAGAAAAAACAGAAAGAAATTAGTATTGTAGTAAATACATACTCACTTTGTTAATAAATCTCTTTCCTAACAAGCTTTTTCCTTCCACAACTGAAGTTGACAACCACTGTTCTATTGTGTATAATTTAGGACATCAGGAGAATGATTGTCCTTTGGATGAAATCAAAAGTCAGCTGTTATGTTATGAGGGTGCACTTACTTTGGCATAATCCAGCGGCAGGTGGTCCTCTGGGCACTTGAACACACCTTCACTATAAAAAAGTATCCGAGAAAAAAAAAGAAAGTTAATGATTCAAATACATTCTGAAAGCTATGTTGTACATGGGACAGAATCATCATGGTACTGTAAATGTGTTGTTTTGAATTATATGTGTTCAAATTATGTCAACAAATGAAAAGCTGTCAACAAATAAAAGCTGGTTGTCTATTACTACAGCATTTTTTAAGATTAGGAATCAATGTATTTTTGCTCCCCTATATAATGGAAAGTGAATGTTACACATGAATGTGTTAGAATTTCATTTGCATTCAGTTATTTTTTACATTATACAGTATGTAGTGGGTTGAAAATCAGTTCACAACAGCCACCAATTGATGCCTCCATGTTATAAAGCCTAAATGAATCACAGGCGAACTGATTTGACAGGAACTTTCGAAATCACCTCCCACACCACAAATTGACGAAGGGCCTTCAGGAGAATATGAGTGAATCATCCATCTGGCACTTTGTCGTCCCCCAGCATACATTATATGGGGAAGCAGTACGATCAACACAACTCATATTAATAGAGCTGTGATTTTTCCATTATATACAGTATGATACAGAAGCATATCGTCATTTCACAATCCTATGGGAAATTTTTCCCCAAAAGTCCCAACTAGGGAGCTTCATAAGATGGTGCATTTTTAAAACAGATCAGAAGTTTCATGCATGTGCCATCTTGAGCTTTTCAAGTGGATTTTGAATACAATTTGCTTTAATTAGCTTTTTTTTTTAATTGTAGATTATTATTACATTTTATTCTTCAGTTGGTCATGTCTTATCTTGTCAAGATCACTGAATTAGTCAGAACTGCAAATGACGCCCCTAAAAAAGTAGTGTATCATGCCCCTCAGGAAGATACTGTACATGCTATATCATGTTAAAAATGTTGCCATATAAAATCACAAATCCTGCGTAAACTATTTTCTGTCACTAACAATGACAGAGAGAGCATATTTACAGTATTATTCTTGCTCTGAATACCTGCTGACGGACACATTTTAAATCACTGCATGCATTGCCTTAAAGCAATCTAATCCACAGATTTACACGTGAATTAGTAATGCATTTAAATTAATAGTCTAATTTAAAAAAACATGTGTTAGTCTGATAAAATGTGAATGGACAAGACTGTCAATCATTATGATAACATCCAGAGAATAACAGAGGACAATGAATGTAATTGTTTCACTCACTATACCTGTGAGCAATACAGCTCTGTGTTCTGAGTATGAGACTGAGAAGACAAGACATGGAATGCTAAGAATGGGTCATAACCCAAAACTGTGCTGTTGAGTAATACTACCAAATAAACTGACTCACTGCATACTTTCTTTTCATATTAATTCCTTTAGGCTGTTTTTAAAACACAACACTTCTAAAAAAATTCATAAGAATTATGTCATATTTTGATTATTTTATTATATTTTTAAATTTGAAAGAGAAAGACATGCTGCTTTATGTAAACATTCCTATGTAAAACCTTTCGAGACCGAAAGCACGACGAGTCTGTAGCCTGAGGCATCTGGTGTCATCTGACATCTTGCTTGGCCTGTTTGGCGTTTGTTTATTACTACAATTATTTTTAAGTGATACTTTCCACAAAGACAATGACCAAAGCTATTGAATTATTTAAAATGAAATAAAAAAATGCAGATGTGAATACACCTCTTCTATGATTAAAATGTTTTCATTTACCCCAGTGAACCCTTAAGGCCCCTACAATTTAATACATGCATAGTACATTTTTGTTATATTAGAAGGTTTGTTAGATTTTAGATGGAATAGCCCTGAGAAAACGTCATGATGTTCATATTTCAATAGGCTAATATAGATATGTCGTTTGTACTGATGTTGGGTCATCAAGGTTTATAAATGATTTTTTGTCTCTTAAAGGGTTACTCCACCACAAAATGAAAATGTTGTCAATAATTACTTACTCCCATGTCGTTCCAAACCCGTAAAAGCTTTGTTCATCCTCTGAACACAATTTAAGATATTTTGAACTTGGGACTGAGAGTCTTGCTTAGTTTTAAGTTTGAACCACTAACACTCTCTGACAGTTTCTTTAAATCTTTTCTAAGCCTTGACAGTGTTTATTATTCGACAGTCAATTGGACAGTCAAAAGCCTCCTGGTTTTCATCCAAAATATCCTAAATTGTGTCAAACAAAGCTTTTGGAACAACACGGGGGTAAATTATTAGTGACAAAATGTTCATTTTGGGGTGGAGAAAAATGTTTATGTGTCATGTTTATTTATTTCTTCAAAAATGAAAAACTATGAAACTATGAAAAAAAATGAAAATTATATTCTAATTTTATTTTATTTGAATTTTATGTGATGACAAAGTTGAATTTTTAGCATCATTACTCCAGACTCCATCAGAAATCATTCATGCTGATTCAAGAACCTTATTATCAACCTGAAAGCAGTGCTAATTAAGATTTTCGAATCAACACCCCAGTAGTAAAAGTAGTAATACAATAATTTACACCTAACAACAATCAAATATTAAATATGTATGTTACACCTCTGGACATTCTAAAATATTCACGTTCATTTGAAATAATTAGAACACAGTCATAATCTGAACGTGGACGTCTTTTATCTCTGGTCCCAGATTTAATTATCTACTATGAGTTTAATAGTGTTTGAGATATATCATTTTAAGAACTACGGCGTGCAAGTTAAAAATTCACTTTGCATAAACATGAAAATAAACCATTAAAATGTAAGCCGCCACAGTTTGACCCCGCTTTGATCATTCAGACACGGGTGAAGAAGCAGCTTTACCTGAGGTACTCCTGCAGGCAGGTGTCGCAGAATCTGTGTCCGCAGGTGGACACCTGCACGGGGTCCCGCATAGGTTTTTCACACAGAGGACAATAAAACCTCCTCCTCGGTCTCTCCAGAAACTTTAAATCTAACCCTGGCATAATACCTTTGTGGCTATCAACGTCAGACTACAAACTGATAAACCACTTTACAAACAATCTTAAGGCAACGAGAAAAACCCCCTATTAGTAGGTCAATCGCTCGTTTATCGACCCCACGCCAAACACCAATCGATTTCTGATGACATTTCCGTCTTCAGTAAGGTACAGCACAGGGAAATGTTTACTCATTCCAACTGTAGATCAGCGCTCGCGGCCGCCCACAACAGCTAGAGGAGGAGCCTGCAGCCTCACACTTATAATATCGCATGTTAATTTACCACCAGCAAGATTTACATTTTATTTTATTTTATTTGAATAAATGTTTAGTTTTACGTTTTCATTTTTAAACAGATCATGTCATTTTTATTTGTAAATTGTTTTTATGAAGTTTCATTTCAACTCATTTCAACTGTCTGTGTGGTAGTTTTAGTTCATCACGTTAAACTAAAGGAAAATAAGAAATATTGTCAACTGGCTGATGTTTATTTATAGGCTATATTAATTTGAAATTGTCTTTAATTTTATTTAATTTCATATTTATTTTAAATAACAAACTTGTTTTTATGGTATATAACCCTGAATATTTAGTCAACATTTAAAGTGAATTTGATGAATAGAAGGTATTTAGTGTCTCTTTCCTCCTCCCCCCATCCACCTGTTTTACAGTGATAGCATGGCACCCTCTGTGTTAATGTTGAAATTTGATACCTCTACACCTCCCAATGGCTCAAAAGGTATGAAAACGTGTCTGAGATGTATTAATTTTCCATTTTGCTGCTGATTTGCTATAACCATCTTTATATTGTGTTTTTTTACAATGCATCATAAGTACAGATTCTTGTCTTACAAGAGTGTGTAAATGTAGACATTAGTTTCATCGAAACAGGTTTCAAGCTGTAGAACCGGTTTTACTTCCTCGTTCCACAAAGGAATATTCAGGTTGACCTTAGACTCCTTGTATCAGCAGTAAAGAGCACATAGCTTGTTCAGCACCGCTGCGTTAAACTCCGCACTTCTGGCTGTTTGGAGCATGTGAAAGATGCATTAATGCTCAGCTATTGCGCCTCAAGTAACCCTTCTATTCTGTGACGAGTAATTGAAAAGGGCTTTTGTTTGCTTTTAAAAATGATTCATTTTAGTTAATGTGTCAGTATGCCGAAGAAAAGCAGTGCCTTTAAACCACGAGAAGGAGTACACGTGAGCTTTTGTGTATTTGTGTAGGAGGGCAAGAGAGAGCCAGATAAAGAAAAGAATAATAAAACTCAAAGAGAAGCAATAACAAACATGACAAACATTCTTCCACCGTGTAGGTCAGCGAAATGCCAGAAGCTACACAGTTAAAACCAATAACTCACAGGCAGCTGTGTAAAAACGAATTTATTGTTGCATTAAAAATTATTTCTGTATGTTACAAAAGTCTTTCCGTATCTATGGAATTACTATAAGACACAAACAGTATGTTAGGACTAATGGAAATGTGGAAACAGATGCATAGATCCTTCAGATACAGAGCGTACAAATTTCTGCAGATATAGACTGAAATGTTGTCATGTATTGTAGGAATATTTGCTGAAACGTAGTGTATTCGGTCTGCCTTTTTCAATGATTAGTTCACCACAATTGTACCATTCGCTTGCATTGTAGGAAAAAAGAGCAGCATAACTATCCTTCAAAATGTCTTCATCTTGTTTCATGCATAAAGGATATACAAACTGAGAAATGATGATGGTAAGCAAACAATGTCAGAATTTTCGTTTTTGGGTAAACTATACATTTAAATATAAAATAACTCCATATTCTGTATCTCCAACAATAATAATTTCTTCACATGAAACAATTGAACCATAAAACTGCAGCATTAATGCTTCACAAAACTCACATTTAGACTCTGTTTGAAATGTGCATTTCTTCAAAATGCTGGACTTCTTATTCAAAATAGCAAATCTATGTGTTTTTATATATTGCATAAATCATTCTATTAGGAAAGACCTTAATTTCCTTCATTAAAACATCATTAAAACAGGATTACAAGTGTCTTTGAGCTTCATTAAAATAGTGTATTCTAACATAGATACTGACCAAAAAGTGCTATTGAATTATTATAATTTTATGTTGATTTAAATGACAAAAATGCAGCATTGTCATAATGACTCAAATTAATCACGAGCTTGACAATAAAACTAAGGCAAATATGGGAAGCAGCACTTCATTAGGAGTTAGCCGACCTTCTGTCCAAGGTCTTGTGTGTTCAGGGTGGAGGTAGGATTTCTTCATGTTATTCACATTCTTAGTCAGTAAAGTATCTCTGTTAAAGAAAAAAAACAGCAATTGTGAATTAGTAATTTGTTTGATAAATGATTCTGTCATTAAAAGAAGCTCATATGCTTTTTATATCTGATTGGATGAGCCATGTACACTTTCCTGGTATTTCATTTGTTTCTAAAATTAGTAATTATTAAAAAGTTATTTTTAAATATATAATACAAAATAAAATAACATAGTATAAAATAATATTTAAACAATGTATTATATTATTCATAAATCAGGTTTATTATATTATTATATAATAATACACAACAACCATCAAGTTTAGATTAATTTAGGTTATCATTAATAATCATTTATTATATAACAACGTATTACATGATAATATAATTTAATAATATGATTTCAATTATACTAACTTTAATAACACATAATATAATATTTAATTTTTTTTTATATAATATTGTTTACAAATTATGTTTCTTATAATGCATTACAAGCATCTAGTAGGATTTAGATTTAAATTTTAAATATTATTAATAATGTGTTTTGATTTTTTTTCGTAATATAATTTATGTTAAATATTATAAATATTATATTATATGGGTATAATGATCTGTTACCTGGAACATCACTGCAACAAAAACAACCATCAGAGCCAGCAGCGCCTTGTAGCCCAGGCTGCCAAAGTCGACATGTTTGAGGATGAAGAAGCGTGCCCAGCCCAGCTTATCTGCTGTATGTGGTGGGTAACGCATCTTGTTCACCGCCTCCATCTTCAACTGTTTGATTAGACAGCCACGCAAGTGGCTCAAGTTATCAAAGCCGTGCTTGCCATGATACTGGCCCATCCCACTGTTACCTGCAGAGGGAGCCAAAAAGCTGAGTTACAAGACATCCCACACAACAGAGAAATACATGTACTGTATGCCTCTGGAGCTTCTCTCACTGACATCTCTGACTGGCCAAAATTACAATTATATTTATATGAAAGTAAAAGGTTACGATGAAAGAACTCACCAACTCCACCAAAAGGCAAAGAGCTTACTGAGAAGTGCATCAAACAGTCATTGGCCACCACTCCACCACTAGAGGTCTCCGCAATCATACGCTTGATCAGCTATAATGAAAGGGCAGTTTTGTACTGTTGAAGTAAAACTTCATCTTTCTGTATACACAGAATACAAATAATTAGTTTAAACCTTGTTGTCCGAAGTGAAGATGTACAAGGCAAGGGGTTTCTCTCTCTGGTTGATGAATTTGATGGCTTCATCTGCACTGCTAACTGTCAGGACGGGCAACAGAGGCCCGAATATCTCCTCCTGCATCACCTTGGCATCCGGCTTCACGTCCCTTAAAACTGTTGGACCTGTCAGATAGTACATTTTAATAACAACAGAGAATTAAAAATGCGATTATGCTGTTATTAAACAATACATTGGTTACTGAACTGCTGCTTGTAATGACTTGTAGCATTAGCTAATTTTAATCATTTTTATACCAATGTAGCACTCCGACTCGTCGTTTTCACCACCCACAGCGATGGTGCTGTCCTCTAACAATGACATCAGTCTCTTGAAGTGGCGCTGATTGATGATGCGTCCGTAATCCTGACATTTTTGGGGGTCTTCGGTATAGAAATCCTGATCATCACAAAAGAAAGTATGCATTAGTTCATTTAACATTTCATATTTGTAAGTTGTTACGAGACCCAAACTGTCATTCACAAATAACATACGTACTTTGATATTCTTTTTGATCTCTTCAATCACCCTGTCTTGCATACTGGGGTCACACAGTATATAGTCCGGAGCAATGCAGGTCTGACCACAGTTTGAGTACTTCCCCCAAGCTATACGCCTGTAAAGTCACAGAGCACATGTATTCAAAATCGTTTTAAAGCTTCTCAGACAAAGCATTTGTTCTGAATCGACTGACCGACAGGCAATAGTGAGGTCACAGTTGTTGTCGATGTAGCACGGGCTCTTTCCGCCCAGCTCCAGAGTGGTAGGTGTTAAGTGTTTAGCAGCAGCCTCCATAATGATTTTACCCACTGTACCATTTCCAGTGTAGAAGATGTGATCAAACCGCTGCTTGAGCAACTCCTGGGTCTCTGTCACCCCACCGCAGACAACTGGATACAGCTCCTGAGATCAACCCAAACTATTAGTCCTTTTTATTTAAAGGGGTCATAACCTGGAAAATCACATTTCCCTTGATCTTTAGACACGTTACAGACAAACATACTATAAAAACATTGATTCCTTGTTATTTTAAAAACAGCTGCCAAGCTGCTAAACCAACTCATTTTGTAATTTATCACATTATGATGTCATAGTGCACCAAAAGACCACCTCTGCTTAAGATTAATGCCTATTTCTACATTATTGCCTCTTTAGCCCCACCCACTGTGCATGTAATAGAAGGAGAGGAAATACTAGACAGATGCAAATACAAGATTTCTCCAACAAAACCACTGAGATGCCTGCATTTCCCTGTCACGCCAGAAGCATTGTAAACACTTGAGGTACAGGAATACGGGGGAACGGGATATCAGTTTTTTCAGGTTTTGCTGTATCAATCCATGCCACATCCAGTGTAGATAGAATCACTGATTATAATGGGATCTATTGTCTTTAGTCACACTTCGGTGCTCGCATCTGGTGTGAAAACCATGTAACATTAGAAACAGAGAGAGAGAGAGTGTATTCATACATTTTAAACCTAAATGACCCATGTTGTTCTTGAAGTATGTCACAGCAATGTTCATCTATTATTTTAAAGTGCCCCTATTGTGGCATTTTTAACCCTCCTAATATTGTTTTGGGAGTTTCCTACAATAGGTATGCATGTATAGGTAAAAAAAAAACTCTTTTATTTTCTCAAAATATGTGTTTAATATCACCTAACTTTCCTGCGATTCTCAGACAGTTTGTTTGAAGCAATTCTATGATTCAGTCTCTCTGAACCCTTCCTTTCTGTGAGCTTACTCAGCTCTGATTGGTCAACGTACCACGTACAGTTGTAGGATGGAATAATTCAAATGTGTTACAATGGATTCAAATTAACCACTTCTTAAATGCACCCCACTTTTTAAAACAGGGGGTCAAAAACATTATAGAAAATATCCTATTACTTTATTATTTTACAAATTACTTTTGGTGTGAAAATCTTGTTAACTTTATAAGTGGACATCAGAGAGTATTATAAAATATATATGTTTTTAAAAACATAATCATATAAGCCATATTAGGCCGTTTCACACCTGAACAATTAAACCTGGGTCATTCTAAACTTTCCTAAGGTTTAATAGCTTGCGTGGTGAATACCCTGCTTCAAAATGACCACTGTAAAATGTACCTTCACATGGGGTTAAACTTTGGGTTTAAAATGACAGTAACCCAAGGTTAAGCACAGAGTGAAAAGCCCTTTTGTGTTCATTTAGAAAGCTGGAATCTTACTTTGTCCAGGTAAAGCGGTAAGAGATCCTCCATCACTTTGGAAGTGTGAGAACTGACTTCAGACGGCTTGATTACAGCTGCATTGCCTGCCAACACAGTATTCTTTGTAATATGTAATATGTAATTTGTATCACTTGTAAAGCCTAGCTCTTTAAAAGTAATGTAGTAATGTAATTAAAAAATCTCTCTTCAAATTTGATCTCTGGTGCAGAATACTCACATTTGATACACTTGCAATTATATAAGTAACTTACATATGAAATATATATTTTAATTAGTAAATGGTGCTAAACAGCTCAAGCTATTTGTGCGCAGTCATAGTGAGTTTCAATCAATTACTGCATATTTGCTGCATTTTTTTTAAATACAGGATGTGCAAATAAAGTTCAATGAATAAACAAACAAAATTATGTAATTTTAGATGCCTTCCAGGACTTTACCACAGAAATCTAAAATATCTCTGGGAGTTCTTTTTGCCAGTGTACTTTGGTCTGTTAGGACAGAGCAGTGTTGCATAAGTTGGACAAAGTACAGTGCAGTGTCATTTTAATATCATTATATCATGACTTTGAACAATTATGGTGTAAATAATTAAGAATTGTTTTAAATTTGTAATGATCTTCAATGACCATCAGCTTAATAAGACATTTGTGGAGTTCAAAACTGAATATAGTAAGCATTATATTAGAAAAATGCCATACCAGTCCTCTAGATATGCTTATACTGCAGGCTACATAAAGAATTCATAAGCTTTAGTCATAATATTTAGCACATTTCATGTAAAGCAGATGGTCTTCTATAGACCTCTATACCTGCTGCTATAGCTCCTACGACAGGCCCAATGGTGACTGCCCAGGGGTAGTTCCAGGCCCCGATGACCAGCACTACTCCCAGAGGCTCAGGCTGGATGTAGACCTGGTCTGAGATGGTCATCATGCTCTTGCTCACGGGTCGAGGAGCTGCCCATTCTTTCAGATATTTCACAGCCAAGTTAATCTCACTTTCCAGACCCAGAGTCTCATACAAAGGAGTTCCACCCTCACTCTGTCACCAGATATATAAAACACAGATCAGTTACATTAGCAAACAATATTTAAAACCGAACGATGCACAAGCTGATGGGTCACCAACCCTTCCGAGATCCTTTTTGAGACCCTCTGCGATGTCATTCTGTCGTTCTCTGACAAACCGCAGCAGGTTTTTTAGCTGGGTAATGCGGTACTCCAGTGATTTGCTGCGGCCGGTGAGGAAGGCCTTTCTGGCACGGTCCACTGCTTTCTGCTCTCGAGACATACTGTGAAAGAGGAAGTCATTCATTTCACGCCGGTTATACTTCTGTCACATTTAGGTAAACTTCATGATCTCATATTTTATAAGCGAGAGCCAAGTATAAGACCTATAACGGACTGACATCTGGGCTTTTGAAAAACGGATGCTGGAAAACCCAAATCTTTTCAAAATTGTTTCACAACATCAGAAATCATATGACAGCTCATGATCTAAAGCTTTGCATTACCACATGGCTGTCTCTGCACTGTTTTCAACATTATGTTATAACCACATCTCTGTTTCTATTGTTGAACATAGAATTTCTGTCATTTATTCTCAATTTTGTAAGCTTTCTGAATGTCAGCTTATTTTTTTATTATCATCAGCAAGTCCAATGATCTTATTGCAGCAACTTTGACACCGCCTTATCTTTTTTGTTTTTTTGTTTTAGTTTAAAGGGTAACTTATTTTCTACAGTGTAACAAATCATCAAAATAATACATTTATATAATAGTAATAATTTTAATTATTACGTATAATAATTAGAATATAATTATTTTTACTGTCGTAGTAAAATACACTCTAGTACATAGTATACTAATTACTATTATCTAATAATAAATATCTATAACTAATAGTTACTAATTAAGTAATTAAATGAGTTACTAAGAAAATAAAAATAGACATTAGTAAGAAATAAATGTAGTCAAGTGACAGCCTTGAGTTCAGTTTGGCAGTGGTGCACAGCAGGGTAAAAGTTATGCAACGCACACATAGAGTACTATGAGACTGTCATACAGTCATAATTATTTGTATTTGCCGTCCATACGGGTTAAAGGGTTTCATGTAGCTCTCTCCTGAATACGATTATATATAACGTTAGTAATGATTCTTAGTGTCTTATTGTCGGTTGTAATTACACGCTTATAACAGGCTGGAATCTCATGAGAAAGTGTTTTAACGGGACCAGCTCCTCCTTTGATTACATTGTTGCATGACATCGCTGCTAACACTAGGCAATCGATTAATATGCTTTCGAGAATGACAACAAAAAGCCTTAGTTCCGTACATTACCTTTGTTATTTCACAGCGCGTCCACGCCTTCTGCTGTAGCCTATATGTGGTGAGGCGTTCAGGTAAAGCGTCCAGATCTGATAGCGCAGTCAAGCCGAACGATCGTAAACATTAAACAAAGCTGTTCCGTTAACAGTAGATACGCAAGCGGAGGGGGCGGGGTCTCGCCAGTGGGCGCGGCTACAGAGCTTTAAAGCCAGCCTCGAGGCAGTGTATTTAGGTGTAATAAATACTTACAGAGGATTACGTTGCATTTTTTCGGTTAATGCGTCAGATGTAATACTACTTCTTCCTTCAATGTTAAATTATAAAGAGCGTGTCAAACGTCTGTAAATGTAACCAATAGGGTTAAATTGGCAAATCATAAATGTTGTAATACTAATCAGACAGTATAAGAGGCAAGGAAGAAGAATTTGATTATCATATTAAATCATTTGGTCTACAATGGTAACTAATCGTTTAGGCCTTTTGCTGAACTTATGTCATCTATGTTTGCAAATTGCACTCTATTCCAAATAACCAGACAAAAATAGTAGCCTAGTTAATAGTAATGTAATCAGGCATTACACATTTTAAGTAATATAATCAGACTATTTTTTTATTATTTTTGACCTGCCTCGTTTATTACATTGATTTAAATAGGATAAGCTTTTAGGATATTGTTATAAAAATACAAAGTGTAAGAAAAAATAATCCATTAAATTTTATTCACAATATTAAGTGCGTTAACATTACCACTGCATGATAATTAAAATAAAATAGTATGTTTTTAAAGTTGTTTCATGTTGAAAATGTAAAAAAAAAAAAAAAACTTTAAATGTAAATGATGTATCTTGATGCAGCAATCAATTTCTGTGTGGCCTCTCAAATCCCGTAATCGTGGTAAGTTTAAAAGATGAATGAGTTAGGCTATTACTATTGTGAAAATAAAATGTAGGCTAATAATGTAATCCCTCAAAAAAAGTAACAAATCTGATTATTAGTATTTTAAAATGCATAATTCAATTACAAGTACTACATATTTGGAACCTGATTACATAATAGTTAGAACCCAGCATTGGCAGTGTTTTATTATTAGTTACGGTCATACAAATTCTTTAAAGATTTAAAAAAAAAAAAAAAAGTTATTTAAAAATTTATAGCACATAGACAGGAAAGAGGTATTAAGAAATAAAGAAGTGAACGACAGTTGGCAGACAAATATGCAAGAATGCACAGATAAGAGATGCAAAGGAATTTAAATTACTTCAAAAAGTATTTGTTTTTATTTGTACTGTGCATGTAGAATTTAACTTATTAAACTGCTTTTAAAATTGTAGCACATTTTACCCAGCTCTTCACCAGCCATGAAAACAGTTCCTCAGCATCTGTGCATAATCCATCATAGCCCCTTCTCTTTCAAGTGGATCTCTGTGGCATAATATTGGCTTTGAATCAAAAATTCTTCCCAGTAGCACTATACCTCTAAAGTATGAAAACTGGCCCAACTCCTTGAAATATTTCCCCAAACTGGCAGAATGAATGGTAGGTGTTTCCACATCAAACAAAAAGACGGCCTCAGGTGTTTGCAGACTAAATGGAGAGGAACGCAGCTGCGATGACACGTCATTAGCACCATTGTGACAGTACTGTGCCTCAGGAGCGGGAAAAGACAGAGGATCCATTGGGAAGAAAATATATGAATGCAAACACACACATTCCAACATACCAGGCATATATGCACTCATACACAGAGTAGAGAAACTGACTTGGCTTTTTTGATATGACATTTTCTACCAACTATTGGCAAGATAAACAAACTTAAAGTAAGGGAAGTCATCTTCACCTGGGGGTATCTTTCCCCTCTTACTCTAGTTAAAGTCAGTTAATATTAATGTGAAAGTATGTTGAGCGTGATATGACTTGCTGCTATCAGCATTAAGGGGATCTCTTGTTATCACAGAGACTTTACCCATTCAGAACAACCCTCTAATAAAAGTGAGCTGTAGCTTTTTCTTAGAGGATATCACTGGCTTGTGCTCTAGTTTAGACTTGAAACTTGTCACAATGAACTGAAAATTTAGTTTTTTTGAGAAACCGCTTGCTATGTTACAATGTTGACAAATCACTTTTAAAAAGGGTGACTGCTAACTGAATAAATATGAATGAAATGTAAATGAAAAAGTGCAGATGTCATAAAACTAAATCAGCGTTTTTTGCCTGCATACAGAAAAGTTACTTGCAGCGATATAAGTAACACAAAAAGTGCATAAATACATAAAAAAATAGCCACTTATAGAAAACAATCTCCAGTAATATTGGCTTTTAATATTGAATTCACAAACAATCACAAAATTCTAACCTTTGAAGTAAAACAATTGAAAGTGGTTGAAATATCTATTTGTTGGCTACAATTATTGCAATGCCTTTTCCCAAGATAACAGCTCTGAGTTTTCTCCTGTAATGCCTGAAGAGTTTGGAGAACACCTGATAGGAGATCAGAGACCATTCCTTCATAAAGAATCACTCCAGGGATGGTCAACGGAAAAACTGCATTTTGTGCTCCGTGACCCATTTTGTGTTGATTTTGATGTTTGTTTTGCATTATTGTCCTACAACCACTGCCCATTATAAGACTTCTCACAGACTGAGGTTTACATTTTTTATCTGTTGATATTTGATAAAATCCATTTTATCTTAACCAGATGTCCAGGGCATCCAGCAGAAAAAAAAGAACAGGCTAATGTTACAGTAATTAAAGATCCAGCAGTACAATTAACAGTGGGCATGGTGTACTTCTACTAAATCCATCTTTTGGGTTTGTTGCCAAAAAGCTTTTTTTTTTTTAAAAAATTTTATCTGAACGTAGAAGTCAGTGCCATTTTAAGTTCCAGTGGTGTCTGACAACTGAACATGCTGGAGTTTGTTTTTTTCCTGCTCAATATGTTGTAGTGTAAGGGTTCTGCATTTCTCCAGTTGTGATCCTTGAACAGTCTCTCCTTCTCACAGTGCATGAGGATGATATTGACACACAGTCCTCATTCAAGTATATTTGCAATATCTTTAGTAGATTGGAATCCCTTAATCATTGCCCTGATGGTGGAAATGGGATTTTTTTTTTCTTAAATCCACATTCTATTCTGCTTAACAACATTGCTTTGCACATATTTGCATTTTACTCCTTGTGGTGAATTTGGCTTATGTTTTTTACCATATTTATAATCTTTTGGAATAGGAAGTCAATTTCATGCTCCTAGTCACCATGGTGTGATAATTTTAGTATTATAATTTTTTTTTTTATTTGAATTGGAATATGCTTAAGAGATATTTCACTCATAAGAATTTCTGACTCGAGGGCTGCCTGCAGCTGCTGCAGAACCCTATAGACCCAGGGATGCAAACGGCGCGCCTTTTGGCGGATGCCGCCTTTTTCACTGCTGTGTGGGGGACATGTGTGAATCGTGCAGATCCGATGAGTTTTTGTTTTGGGGAGGGAGGGGGGGGGTGTTACATTGGAGTCTCAGATTATAATTTCTGTATTTAAATTAGTAAATAAGTAAACGCCATTGCAGTCCATGAAACATAGGAAACTTATGTGAAAAGAAAACATTGAGTCAGAAAGCTGCGCGCTATTATCTGCTGCTCTTCACTGCATGGATTTCTATGGCGGCAAATCTATGCCATTAATCAGCGAGCGCACCAATGATGCTGGCGCGCGCGAGAGAAAAACAGATCTACACGCGAGGAAACGGGATCCCGCGAGCTCATTTCAAACTCTCGCGCGCCCGCGTGACATGTCATCTGCGCGCAATTTAAGCACAATTTAAGAGACAGAACTAAACATGCCGTCGCTTGTCATTGAAGGGCTAGTACGCTCAAAAATTATAATCGTGTCACTACTTAATCGCTTATGTTGTCCCAAACCTGTATTCATTTCTTTCTTGTGCTAAACACAAAATAAGATATTTTGAGTACCCTAACAGTAGC
>JAUMHQ010000085.1:10583335-10596127 GCA_032361165.1 Enteromius paludinosus
TGCAGGACACCGGCCCTCCAGGACTGAACTTGGTGACCCATGCTGTAGACCTTGATTGGCCTGGTCAGTGTTTGATTAGGGTCTGAGTGAAACTCTGCAGGACATCAGCACTCCAGGACCGACGTTGCCTACCTCTGATCTAAACACAACAATGAACTTGGCATTTGCAGGCTGTATCACGACAGGTGCGCCCGAGAGAAGTCTTATATTACTGTTGGTCATCATGATTGCGGATGACAACATCCCAGATTAACAGTGTTCATGTATCGCAGGGTACGATTAAATTCATATACATTTAGCCAGTTTAACGTAAAGTAAATATACCTACATTTATGTTTTTGATCTACTGTACACTGTACGAAATGCGAGAACTGTCCGCTCTAGGTTTGAACATCTCTAGTTTTAGTCAGAGATACTTTGCTGAAGCATGAGATGACATAAACATTCTGCTTGAGCAGATGATACTTGTATGACAGCCAGAAAATGAAATGTTGTCTTCATTTGGATTGAGGTTGAATGCTTAGGGACACTTTGCTCAATTTTGTTCGTATTCAGGAAATGGAATAAAATAAATTATATTGCCTATCCTCTCAGGATACATCAAAATCCATGTTACAGGTACCCCCAGACACATCGTTTTTCTTTTATTTAAGCATAAACCCCATCAAATCAGTGCAAGCTTTGGGTTCGAGTTCCACTCTCCATGCAACTGATTCTCACTGCCATTGGTTCATCTGCGTTGGAGGGGAGGGGCTTACAGATAGGTCAATTGATCAAATGATGGCAGAAATGGTAGCTATGGAGAGACATCTGGGGCTTCACTTGGAGAATATCAGGGTAAAAGAATAAAACTTTCTCCTCAATGTGCCAGTTTTGCCTTACAAGCTTTCGGCACATCCATCAAGACAGTGATTGGAAAGTTTCAGGAGACTAATGCACACATTTGTAGTTGCTGCACGTCTCCTTCAGACAAAAAGTAGAAGACTTATTTTACAGGTGCCCTTTATTACTCATGCTTCGGTCATGCTGAATACATTCCCCAAAAGCGCCCTCTCGGGGATGCATGTAGTATTTCGTTCCCCTTCTCAGGGAACCTTTGTTACATGCATAACCTGGGACATGTTTTATGATGTACACAAAAATTTTTCAGCCTAATGTGCCCAGCTGCTCAAAATCTAAATTCATTATTCTAGATTTAGTCATATTGAGAAAAGAGCACAGTTTTGGACACAGATTTTTTAAAATGATTCATCTTGTAAGATGAATGACTATCTTTGTTTGAAGTACCTTTCTTAAAGAAGTAGACATTCTGCACAGGTGTGGCCTTTTCTTGGACAATTTCCACATCTGTGTAGTCATCTGGGTCATCATAGCTCATGTCAAACCAAAACGGACGTCTTCCACGGCCCTTTTTCTGGTTTTTACCACGCTTCTCTGCTCCGTGATATCTACATAACACATATTTATTCATACAGTATATTCTAAACATATACTATACCCACACATGCAGATGTCCTCTCAACAAGCTTCAGTAATTAACAAACCTTTCCTCATAGTCCAACCCAAAGTCTTCCCAGAACAGCGAGCGGCTCACTCTGGCTCCTCGACCTCTGGTCTTCTTTCTCCGTCCGCTTCGGCCCCTGCTTAGGCTTGTTGCTGGACCAGGGTTGACGTACAGTCGGCCAACCATTGCTGCATCTATGGGAGGTTTGATTCCAATCCAGTCTTTGGAAATGAAATGCGGCCCTTTGTGATGCCCCTGAGCTGTTTGGACAGGGAATAATTCAGCAAACCAGGACATTTATTGAAATTAATTTATTTTAATTGCTTAAACAACCAATGCAACCTACTGCCTTGAAAGAGCAGAGCAAACAAATTATCCAAGTCACAGTACAGGTCTGTATAACGTGTGAAGGCAACAGAAGGAGAGGATTTGGTCAAGTGGTCACATTCTTCATGGGAAGGCTGGTGTTTAAACTCATATTGGTAGTATTGGTCCCCTGTGGGAACAAAGGAAGCAATAACATTGAATAAATCAATTTCATAAGGTGCATAACCATATATTCAACATACAGTATGGAGTGTTACAAATGTATTTTTTATCCCAACCCAAAAGTGTATCACCCCATATTCCTTAAAAAACCCTCGATAACCAACAAAAGTTTAAGGGAATCGCTGTAGTCCTTCTTCTGAGTAAAATGGGGGTGTTTGTGTTTACCACAATCCTGATTTTAGGCTTTAACAGAAAAAAACATTTAAAAAAACTATTAACTTCAGGACAATTTGAACCAGAAGTGTTAAAATGCTCATAAAAATACATAATTCTTGCAGAAATCTATTTTGACCATTATTACCTTTAAAAAAATAAACCTTTTCCTTTCCATGATGGCCGGGAGCCGGGACTGCAAATGCAGCATCGATATCATCTGGAATCTTCTCAAAGCCCACGGATATGTCTCTTGGATAATCTTCATCCAATAAATCACCATCAAAGCGCCAATACTTGTTACCCTGTGATTCAGCATGCAGTGAAATATCAGAAGTTGTAAATATTTGAGTTATATAGGTCAAGCAGGGTGTCCATAATAAATAAATATTGTTTCAAAAAAAAGAAGAATATTTTTATTCTACTATAATTCTAATAGTTTTTTATAATATTTTTAATCTAGCTTAAAAAGCACGTTAGGTAAAATGCATTACCTAAATGTTTTGTGAAAACGTTACATAGCCTAACATTTTTTAACAAAAAAATGAATGCTACTATGATGTCAAGTGGTGTAACCATAACATATTTCTCTTAAAGTTTACACATGTGTACTCCACAAGTTTACTAACATGTGTAGAAATGTTACATATATCATGTGTTATTAAAATCGAATGGGTTTGAAACAACATGAGAAATGAACTTTAAAGGGTTACACCAACTCAAAATGAAAATGTTGTCATTAATCAATTACCCGCATGTCATTCCAAATTCGTAAAAGCTGTGTTCGTCCTCAGAACACAATTTAGGATATTTTCACAATTGAAAATATTTTGTATGAAAACCAGGAGGATTGTACCATTGACTACCAAGTAAATAACACTGTCAAGGCCCGAAAAGGTTCTGATGGACTATTCCAACAATGTCTTTTATACTTTTCTGGATCTGTGTGTTTATTACTTGTCAGTCAATGACAAAATATTTTCACTTGTGTTCTTAAGACGAACAAAGCTTTTACGGGTTTGGAACAACGTGGTGTAGTGATTAATGACCCTTAAATATTTAACGTGATCTAAACAAACCTTGAATATATATGTTTTCCCCTGGCAGTTGATACGAGTGAAAGCAGCATCAATGGGACCGGAGATGCCCCACACATCCTTGATGAGTTTGGGATACCCAGGCATGACAGTTTTGTCATCTAACTCAAATAAATAGTCCCCTAGAACACAAATGTGTAGTCAGCCTGAACTTGAACTGAGAAAAAGGCATGGCAATTCTATTCAGCCTCTAAACTGACCTCTGAACGCATAGATTGAACCATTCTTCAGCTGCATGAAAGCGTCAAATGTGCGACCGCTACAGGTGACGGCTTCTGGATCAGGTGGTACTGTAGGAGACACAGGAGGGGAACTTGTGGTGGGTTGGAGCGGAGCGGTGGTGGCTGTTACGTTTGATTGGTCTGTCACTGACACCGAAGAGACCAGATCTTCCTCAGGCACATCAAACGTGTCACCACGGGCAACTGAGGATGAAGTTAAATCATTCAATTAGTACAACATCTTCACAATGTCTGGTTGTCTTTCCATTAATAAGAGATTAGTTTGCTCAAAAATGAAAAATGAACGCTCTGCAGCCAATGTGTACCGTCAGAATGACAGTCCAAACAACAGATAAAAACATCACAATAATTCACACAAAGTAATCCACACAACTTCAGTCTATCAGTTAACATCTTGTGAGGTGAAAAGTGGTAGGTTAGCAAATCTTTAAGGCATTTTAACTTTGGCGAAAATGCATATTGTAAGCGAAAAAGTCCATCCCCTGTTGTCTTCTCACAATAAAATTTACTGACATATTTGTTTGGAACGGTTTGTTTAGAATGGTTTTGGCTGATCTGTGTATATTTCTCTCCTGATTCAGACAAAACATCTGTTTCCTTATAATGGATAGAGGATTTTTTACTTAAGTTGTTTATTGGAGCTGGAGCTGTGTGAATTACTTGTGGATTATTGAGATGTTTATCAGCTGTGTGGACACTGATGGCACCCAATTACCGCAGAGGATTCACTGGGAAAGTGATGTGATGCTAAATTTCTCCAAATTTGAAAGTAAAGAGTAAATTTGAAAGTATTCTTTAAAAAGCGATTCATGTACTTTTTGGCATCAAACAGTTTGCCTCAGTTCATTTATTGTTGTTACTTACACCATTTGTATAGATATTATTGCATTTTACCCTTGTCACTGATATTTTAGTGTACCACACTTGTAATTTTCCTCACAACAAACATTTTTGGGAGTAATAAAGTTTTATCAAAGGTTAGTGTACTTGTTTATCAAGAGGGTAATTAGTGCAAGCATTAGATAAGAGACATGTGACGTGTGAACAATAAAAAACTAAATCAAGGTAAATATCACCTGTGAACAGGATATTTTTTTTATTGTGAATAATTTCCAGTCAGGCTATAAATTCATTATTTGATTGGAGGTGGACCTTCTTAAGTGGAACTTCAAGACATTTTTAAACCATCAGTGATGGTTTAGGTCTTAATTTTAGAAATTGCTTTTTTGTGCTGATGTCTTTTTGTTGTTGTTGTTATTCATTGTAATTGATTTATTTATTTTCTTTACTCAGCCATTATACATGTGTATATGTTTAATTGTGTTTTAAAGTTCATTTCACTGTGAAGTAAAGTCAGGGTAAAGTCCACAGGGCCTAAAGCGCCCAAAGTTGATGCAAAATTTGTAAACAGGATTTCCAAACCCTCCCTTTGAATGTCATTGGTCAGACAAAACAGAAAGCCCCTCCCCAAACTTACACCATTGGATGAGCTAGGGTATGTAGAACTGTTTCAGCTGCTCAAACAAACACAGCGATGTTTTGAAAGCACCACAGTGTTTACACTTGGAAATCATCCCATGAGTCTCATACTTGGATACTAGGATTACATTTTTTTTTTGACACATTAAATTGATCTACAGTGACACTATAGGTTGTGCAATGTTACATTTTCTCTTTTTATTTTAAGTTTTTGAATTTATTTTGAACTTTATATTCATCAAAAGGTTTCCACAAAAATATTAGGAGAGAAAATATTTCAGAATTGATCATTAGAAAATTAGAATTCACTTTTGCCATACCAGGAAAAAATTCATCAAATGATTAATCATGATTAATCACATCCAAGATAAAGGTTTTTGTTTACATAATATGTGTGTGTGTGTGTGTGTTCTACGTAAATTTATGTAAATCTACAAACATGCATGTATATATTTCAGAAAAATAGGTTATGCTTATATATTAAATATTTATTTATAATATAAATTATATTACTATAAATATAGACATGCAATTTCATGTAAATATTTTCTTTTATATTTACTGTGTATGTGTGTGTATTTATATATCTGTAATAAATATACACAGAACACACACACATAAATTATGAAAACAAAAACATGTTTTGGGATGCAATCAATCGTGATTAATCATTTGACAGCACTAATGTTGCAAAAGTGTATATTAAAATGCATCAATAAATATTTGTCATTTTTTACTATTTGAATATACATCCTTACAAGTTACCTTACTTTTTGTTCGACAAGCACTGTCGAAATCCACACAGCAGCTTCCATAGTACTTGCACATTCTATCACACTGGCATTTCTTTGTCGGATCAAAGCCACTCTGACAGCGCCCCGTACATGTTTCTGTGGAAATAAAAAAAAAAAGTGCTTTTCTTTTGAAAGCTCAGTAAAAACAAGTCAGCGATCTAATTATAATAAAGCGGTTTTGTGAGACACTTACCCTCTGCAGCGAAACAAGTCACCAAAACAACGGACAATAAAATAACAAATTTCATTTTTAATGGCACATCTGTCAACAGCATGTGGCTAAAATGCTCTAGAATCACCAGTGAGAATGACGGAGGACAGCTCAGACATCTGTGCCGATCGATGGCTCCAAAAGTCAACCACCCCGTTTGTTTAGTCTAAAAAAAAAAAAAATCAATGATTACTACAAAGTTGTACTGTTACCATTAATCTTCATGTTAAGATTGAGGCCTTCTAGTTGATTTAAAGTTTAGATTGTTTAAAAAGGATGTAAGCAAATAGGTCTGGAAATACATACGGGTAATTGTGTATATAACTGTAATAAGTGGACTGTGTCAGTGCCCTGTATAAACTATTGAGCTACTATTGATTTCACAGCTCAGCTCAGCTGTTTGTATAGAAATGACTGCTGTTCAGTCTTTAATGTTATAATGACACAAATAAGACATATTTAAAATATTTCTATCCTGTATATAAAAGCCATGAACTTTGATCTTTAGGCTTCATCCCCACTATTTGCATCAAAAGATGTGAAAAAGAGTCATATTACAGGTGTGCTGACCAAGGTGCTGAAATCATTTTGAGGTAACAGCACTATAAACTCATTTCTTTTGTTGAATTTTTAGTTTTTTAGAAATATTTATTTGGTAACACTTTAGTGTAGATAACTTGTTAACTTTTAACTACAACTTTTTATCAAAATCTACTGCGGGTGGCAGATCTTTTTCTTATTTAGCACACAAACTCTGGAAGAATTTACCTAACACTGTTCGGGAGGCGGGCACACTCTGTCAGTTTAAATCTAGATTAAAGACACATCTCTTTACTTTGGCTTACACATAACACACTGATACACATACATTAATCAAATCCGTTAAAGGATTGTTAGGCTGCATTAATTAGATCAGCCGGAACCGGGAACACTCCCCTTAACACACGGTGTACATCGTAACACTCGTTACATCGTAAAAAATATGGCATCTGCACTAATATTAGTGTGTCTCTCTCATACTGTTTCTCAGTTCGTATCCAGATCAGATGGGGTACCAGCACAAAGAGATGATCTTCATCAGAGACCAGAACACCTAGATGAGCTCCGTGGACAGATCACCAGAACCAAATGCACACAAACAGGTTCTGGGCATCCGGCCAGATGAGAACTAGACCCAAATAAGCCTGGTTCCTCCTAAGGTTTTTTTTCCCCCCATTCTCTCATGGATGGGGTTTTGGTTCCTTGCCGCTGTCGCCTCTGGCTTGCTTAGCTGGGGGCACCTAATTTCCAGTGATTATCATTGTTTTGATTACAGAGACTGTCTCTGCATTTGATAAATAAATATTTTAATCTTGTCATTATACATTACCATCACTCTGTTCTCCTACTTGATAATGTTCAGTGCATTGCTACAATCTGCATTGTTAAAAGCACTTTAAAAGCAATTGATTAATTGAAGAAATAAAAAAGATGTCACTGGGGGAGTACTTTTTCAAAAGGTACATGTTTGTACATTAAAGGCTCCATTTTGGTACCTTAAAGGTACATATTAGTACTTAAAGCGCATATTTGACCCTAAAACAGGGGCGCAATGGCCATCTGGCAGACCAGGCATTTTCCTGCTGAGTCGACGTACTTTTGGGCCGGTGAGGACTGGCCCATCATACAGGGACAACAGCTCATCACAAAGCACTGTGTAGGCAGAGTGATCTTGCTCCATCTATTTACTTATCGCTTCACCTCTTTTCCACCTTCCTCTCAGTCCCTTAAAATGGACAGGCCAAAGCGAAAAACAATGACAGACAGGCTTATGAATAAACTAGGATAAGATCAGGAATATTCCTGTTAACCAGTCATTACCATTACATTTTATTAGCTTTAAACTGAAATGTTACCTTGTCTGTAATAATGTGTCTTTAAACGTTTCTTAAAGTAACTAACCAAACTGTCGGATTAAGTAATTTATTACTAATTTGTACTGGAGTCAACTGGTCTCTTAGATAGCTCGTATCGCTCTTGTTCCTTGATATTTCCATTAAGACCATAACTTGATGTCCTGCCAGAAGTTATAATTCAGAAACAGCACAAATTGCTTTGTGTAAATTTGATGATAATGTAAAATGAAAGGACTTTGTCCTTTATTGAGGTCAAAATCCATAAGTGGGTCATTGAAAAAAAGAGACAAAAGTCCAAAATCAGGAACAAGGAAGTGCCTCATCTATCTCGACTTTATCCATATAGCCACTGCCAAATTAAATCCAATTGAGTAATTGATACACTGTAAATTTATGGTAAAAAAAAAAACAGCAGCTGTGGTTGCAAGAATAAAACTGAAAAATACAGTAACAATATTTTTTGTTTTACTGATTTATGTAAAATTTACAGTTAAATACCGTAATAATAAACTGTAATAACTGATATAGTGTTAATATACCAACCTAGTTGTGAAAGTACTGAAATGTATTTTGTACCTTTGAAATACACTGATAACTAACAAATGCAGGTGGTGATGAGCAAGTCACATGATGAACCAAGGCCCGACACATAGTAACATATATGGAAGGTGCTCAGTGTCATCACACAAACACTAAACACCATTATGGTAAGAATTATTAAACTGAAATGTGCACTAAACATTCATTTAACAACATTTCATGTAACATACAACCCTAATAAACATAACTGATAAAAAAAACAATGTCTAAGAAGAAACATTTCACAACATTTCAAACTAAGAAGTCATTTAAAAAAAAAAACTAAAATCTATCAAATTCAAACAAAATGTAAAATGCAATGCAGGGAATTCTGGGAATGTCAGTTTACGGTGTTTCCCTGTAAATTTAACCAAATATATACCATTTAATGGGTTTTTACCATAGCATTTTCACAGTTTTTCCCCCATTAACATCACAGTGTATGTCATGTAATATTGGTAATCGGTATACCTCGGAAGAAACCCTAACCTTTGTTTGACTGGAACAGACTGTGACAGATGTGTCTGATATGAAATACTACCAAAAGCCTGTGTAGAAAAAAAAATAATAATACAACTGGTAAGTTTTTAGGTTAGGCAGGTACAAGCACTCAGAAACAATAGTTCACGACCTTGAGATTATTTCCCAATTGACTATGTCAGGAAGCCTTAGTGTCTGTTAGACAGCCATAAAGATGACTACAGAGTCCTCCCGCAGCCAAGGTCTAGCATCAAAGCTCAATGTACTACAGAAGATCATCTACAATCATGCAGAACAACTCCATAAAGCTACTGTTATTATGGCCTTATAAAGCGAGAGCAGTATCTATATATTCTCAGTGCCTAGACAAGAAAACCTATAGACAAGGAAGAAGAAATTGACAGTAATTTTGACAGTAGCATTTGCACAAATTACTTGAAATAACTTAATCGATCAATTACCCAACTATAATTTTTAAATATGCTAAATAGGAAAGGTTAGGGGTTTCACTGAAAGCTGTCCTTATAAAATCACAGTGCATACACTCCAAAGGTTGTGTAAGTGAGATTATGTAACAACCAAGGGGCTTTATCTCTAAGAAACAGACTCTATAGAAGAACAAAGCTTTAGAGAAATGTACATGTTGCACCTTTAGCACGTATTTACAGCCATAATAGATGAAAGAAACTTTCCATAGTACTGGTCAATGGGCTTCAAAGATGAACAGCTGGTAGTACTTGATTTAATTTACAAAGTATGTCCTTAATAATGACAAGTGGAGAGTTCAAAGTCTGTAAAGGTTACTAATTGATGGCGATAAAGGCATAGGTCTCAGTCTGTACCGAAGCGAAGATTATCAGGTGTATCACATGCATGATCTGTTCCTCACTAAGCTGAATTTATTACAGTAATCCTGCTCAGCAGCACATTATTGTTATGAATCTGGGTTTTATGAAAAGACTGAATTTTGTATGAAACATTCATTAACCCTTATCTTTTTTGTCAAAAGTAAAATAAAAGCCATATTGCTCTTGCACAAGGCCATATAAAACCATGACATTTCTAAAGTCAGGTTATAGAACAGTAAAAGTCAAACTGTAAAGGCACAAAAGATCTTCTGTGCAATGGAAGAAAACAAAACACAAAAAAAGAGAAAAAACAAAGAAGGGGGGGGAGGTCTCTTATTTATATTATTAAAAATACATGATCCTTTAAAAATTAGTCTAACATAACGATCTGGCGCTGAAGGAACATTTCATATTATTATTATTATTATACACATATAAAACAGTTGGCTGCTTAATATTATCAGTGATTATCAACCTACATCCTGCTTTTTACTGTAAACAATAACAGCTCGTTTTGGGAACCCAGCAGGAAGAAATTCCATTGACAAGGAATACATTACATAACATCTGCTACAAACCACAACACTTTCGAATAAGATTCAATGCGCTAACATTCATTTGTAAAGCATTATTAGTCTTGGTTCATTTTAATATCTAAATATAGTCTACCAAGACGTTATTTTGACATCTGTATAACACAAATGTATTATAAATAAACATATGGGTAACACTTTATTTTGATGGTCCCTTGACAATAAGTAGCTTTGCACCTACATGCCAACTAGCTCTCATTAGAATATTAGTACACTCTCTAATTAATATCTGCTAACTCTTTATTGTGATGGTCTCCCAAAGGACGCTCTACTGCCTAGAAGTAACCTTGCAAGTACATATCAACCTATTCTAACCCTAACCCTACCAGTCTACTAATACTGTGCTAGCACGATATTGAGAGTTAGTAGATATGTAGGTGCAATGTTACTTATAATCAACAGAATATGTTAAAGGGACCATCAAAATAAAGTGAAACCAACATATGAATTAACAATAATAAATAGCTTACATATACTGTATATGAACAGTAGCCTATACTTTAAAGAAAACGCGGTAAAAAGTATTCGATGATACCTAATTAATCATTGTTAACTAAATTAACCTGTATAGTGTTACTACAGCAGAGACTTTACAAGCCAGATAAATGACAATTAAATTCATACACATTCCAACACTTTTGCCAGAACAAGAAACATTCTTTACATATTTCTGGCATAAAAGAGACACTTATCACTGCTCTTCTATGATGACATTAGCAGTGTGAAAAGTTCATATATGCTTTTTAATAAATCCATTAGTAAGTGCTCCTACAATACAATGTATTGTGACCTTAGAAAAAGATAACAAAGGGGTTAATCTTTTTTTGTTTGCCATCTCTTTTACCCTCCCCTCCTTCATACCCCTATTTACCCTTCCCTTGTTCACACAGTTAATGTTTAATTTTCCTTATGTGACGATACCTATAAACAGATTGATCAGGCACAACCTCCTCCGCTGCACTTACACCATCACCACTCTTCATCCAGCACACACCTGACATCTGCAGACATGGCATCGGGTCTACGCTGGCTGTGGGTTAACAGAAACTACTTCATCATCTTCATCACCCCCTTTCTTATATTGCCCCTGCCACTGGTCCTACCAACTCCGGTAAGTGCTTTCCTGCTGGAGCAGAAGTGTTTTTGTGAAAATCTTAAGCAAAATGTTTTTTGTGTGTTTGTGAAGTTATATCAGTCAAAGGACTGAAATATGAATATTTGGTTTCGCTTGATTTTGATGGTGCCTTTAACACATTCTGTTGACTCTTAAGTAATGCTGCACTAACTCTCATTAGAGTGTTAGCATAAGTACAGTAGACTGCTAGGGTTGGGTTAGAATAAGCTGACATGTTCTTGCAAAGCTACATATAGTCAGTAGAATGCTTTCTAGGAGACCACCATAGATAGTTGGCAGATATGAAGCAGACAGTTTACTCATACTCCAACGAGAGCTAATTGACATGTAGCTGCGACACTAGTTATTCTCAACATAATGTTCAAAACGGACTATCAAAATAAAATGTTACCGCATATATAAATAAAATGGCCTTCAGCAGCTCAATGATGGCTGAAAAATGCACTGTTCTTATTTATGAACCGTGGTAGGCTGGATAATTTATTTACACAGCTTGCAGAGGCCATCCTCAAGTCACAAATAGAAAAAATAAAGTCAGATGGCCCAAAGTTCCTCCAGACCTGGAGACCGGGTTACTTTGACCTAAAGAGCTTCAGCTGAAAAAACATTGAACCCAACAGGATATTATACTCAAATACTAACATTACGTTCTTTGTTATGAACAATCAGACCTTTAAGAGGCCCAAGTGGTTAAACAACTGAATGGACTTTATTTAATAGATTGATATGTCCTATGTATTTTATGTATTTTTCATACATAAAACTAGAGGTATTGGAAGGTTTAACTCCGTAAAGCCTGTGTCTCTAAATTAAATGATCAAAATGTGGGTGAAAACCCTTTTCTACTTGTCCTGTACATGTTTATTTGTTTATTGCAAGTAAATGACTTTTTAAAGGTCAGTGTTTATGTTATGACATTTTTACAGATTTTTTGATCAAATATGATACACACATGTGACCATTATTAAAACATTAAGATTTGATTATTTATTGCGGAATTATTTAAAATTTATGGTAGAAAATTGACAAAATATCACCAAGAAACATGATCTTTACTTAATATCCTAATGAGTTTTGTAATTTATAATAATTTTTCATTTATGCCAATTTTCAATTCATATATATATATATACATGTGTGTGTGTGTGTGTGTGTGTGTGTGTGTGTGTGTGTGTGGGTTTATGTGGTTTATGAGGACACAGATGTGTATAATGACATGGGTATGACATAGGT
>JAUMHQ010000085.1:10607793-10619499 GCA_032361165.1 Enteromius paludinosus
CTGCGCGCAATTCAAGGTAGTCACGGGGTGTGTCGCGATGCTCCCTTATCACACCGCGACACAGGATCGTGGAACTGAGTGTCGCGATTTCGGTTTCAGATCGTGTATCGTTACAGCCCTATCAAGCAAATAAAAATGTTTTAACATTGGACTTTATTCAAAGACTGGAAGCTCGCTCCAGGACACGGAGGCACCAGCACAATCACTTTTATTCTTTCAGTGGAAACAAAATAGCCTTCGTTGTCTTTTACTTCTAAGTCACCAATGGCGAGATTGTCATATTCGTCTTTGTGACACGAACTCATGGAAAACACTTGTTTATAATTATTTTACTCTGAATGTGTTTAAATGACTCTTTTGTTGTTAAAATCAACTCGGAAATGTTTAACACTGAAATCTCAACTCTCCAATTTTTGCTGTGTACTTTCAGGAAAGATGGAATCGTTGAACTATTGTTATTTAACTATTGTATTTGTGACCTTCCTTGCGCCAGGTGGATATTATATGAAGTGCAGTGTTTAAAAAAAATCAGAAAAAATGCTTGCAGGGAGACCCATGATCACACGTGATGATTTGCAGGCTGCCGCGTGAAAATAGACGCAGTTTTAATGGCCAGATCTGTACGTCAATGGAAAGCTTTTTTTGTTCAGGTTGATGTATAATAATTTAATTTCATAAAATTGACCCTTATGACTGGTTTTGTGATCCAAGGCCACATGTGTCAGCAGCACTGAGATACAGACAAACACGAGCATCATTTCTCAATGGTATATGCAAGGTTACATCTGACAGCTTGCAATCTTCATGGCACTTACTGAGATCCTCTGAGAGTGGCGGGAACTCATAGATGTGCTCACAGGTGTTCTTGCTGCTCGGGATGCAGAAGCCAAACTCAAAGTCGAAGCTCTTCAGCAGCTGTTCACGGAAATAGTGCCTCTCGATCATCCGGAAGTTATTGATGGGGATGTCTCCTACTGTGAATTCAACACTAAAAAACACAGAAACAAGGCAGGAATGTTCAGTTGACAGTTTTAGTTCTTCTGTTCACTTCGCTCTCTAGTTCTTCATTTGGGTTTGTTCATTTCCAACAACTGCTCAGCTTTGCATTCCTTAAATGTATCATGTGAACCGGATTCATTATTTATAATGAGGAGCTTACTGCATCTACTTCTATATTCTGCCCTTTCGCATGATGACGAGTTCATTAGACAGGTTTAATTTACAGAAATGATGCATGCTCGCTTTGTTTTGAATGTTATATCGGACCTCAATAAGCATGCAACTGTTGTTCCGGAATATGAGACCGCTCCACTAATGAATATCAGCTGTCTGTCCTTTCCTGTGCTACTGTGTTCATTTTCTAAATATGTAATCTCTTTGCAAAGATAAGTCGGGAGGACTACAGTGATGATCTTATCATGCAAATATTTAATAACCTGCATGGACTCATTTTTAGTAACTTTACTTAACTCCAGTGTTTATTTAAAAAAAGAATGAAATTCGACAAATTTAGCAAACTTACGGTTTCAAGATAAACTGTGCATCAAAGCCAACATATATTACCATTCACAAGCAAAAAAGGGGTCATCAGATGCAAAATTCACTTCACAAGTTGCTCAAACAAATGTGTGTTGGAAGTGTGTGTACACATCCATCCTAGTCGTCATTTACTCCAGACATCTTGAGCCGCTGAAGACACAGAGGATTACTGTTACTTTAGATTTCGAAGGGAATGCGTCAAACCCCAACCTGTCCACACTAATCATTCATGATCCAGCTTCGTCTCCAGATAAAGCTGATGTTTACAGTCTGTTCCGGACTCCACGGAAGAGAGGGGAGGGCTCAGCAGAGCTCATTAGCATTTAAAGCAACATGAACGGCTTGATGAAAACAGAGCTGATTTTTTACAGGGTAAAAGGATGTTTTTTTCACTACCACTGAGAAATTTTAACTGAAGTATGTTATAGACCATGAAGCATACGATCACAATACGTGTATCTTACACTGTGTACACACTGACTAGTTTCATGAACTGTACTTACGTGGCTCCTACTTGACGTAGTCGTAAGAAAGCTGGTGTAAATTGATAGCGTACAAACCGGCCAGCATTTGGATCAACATCTCTTTTATCCCCTCCTTTATCTAAAAAATAAATAAATAAATAAAAACCACATTTAAACAAGAATAAAAATAGTACAAATAATTAATCATTCAACTGATAAGTCAAATATCTTCCTTGGCTTCACTTAAAAAGGACTAAAACAGCAAATCAAAGATGACAAGCCTTTTTCCATTCTTCCTGTTCCTCATTGAAGTTATGCATGTACAGCAAATACACAGCTCACAAATTTCATGAATCATATCCCAGTTCAGTCCATCACAATAGTTTCTATATTTACACAGTGTTTCTGTTTGAAGCACAGCCAGGACAATGCCTGAGGAGTTTTAGGACAGTTCCATCTAGTGGTGAGAAAATTACTACTACATCTCTATGACTCTGAAAATCCTGGTGGGTGTTTAAAATAGTTACAATTTTCTCAAAACCCTTGAACTGCTCTGCCTAATAGTATGTAATCATCAGATTCTTCAGACATGCTCATTTGTCTCTTCAGACTGCAGCTGATTTGCTTGCCTGTAATTGCAGCTTGCAGCTGTATTTAAAAAAAAAGAGCCATGAATAAAGAAAGTTAATAATGAAACTGAAAACCGTCCTGGAATATTATTTATAACATGCAAGTAAAAAGGTCAAAATGCTAGTAATTACATAAATGTTAACCCTTAAGCTAATAAACACCTTTTTAGGGTAAAAAAATATCTGATAGGCCAGCATATATCACATATTACTGCTGTGCCTGATTTTTAATTTATTTCTTCCGTAACCACACACTTTTCTTTGCAATGCCAAATGTGAAGCCGATACACCTGTTGTCTAAAAGGACTGTTAAGCAGCAACCTATTAAATATACAGTCAAACCAAAAATTATTCAGACAACAGATATCATTTTTTAAATATAGATAAATAAATATTCATATATAGTATATAAGTGAGGATAGCAAAATAAACTGTGACTTATTAAACCAAAAAAATCTTCATACAGTGGACTCCCAGTAAAACTGATTCAAAAACAATAGGAGGCGAAAAATTGTTCAGACACTTTGACCTGAGCATGTTTTACTTGTTTTTCTTTAATTGCAGAACAAAATTAAGCATTGCTTGGTGACTGGTTGACCTAAATTTGTATACATTTAAACTATTCAACTAGTAGTCAGCTGTTAAATGTACACCAATAGTAGACGTAACAAAATGTAACTCATGTAACAAAGGTTTGGGTACACACACACATACAGAAAATAAACTAGCTACATAACTGTGTCAGTAACTGTGTAATTATGTACGTACCATTTATATTAGTAGCAAGTCCAATAGAGAACTAAAAAGGTGTGCCTGACTCGGTGTGCTTGACTGGAACCAGTAACCTGCTGGAAGTGGGTGCTCAGACTCACCTGTTGCTGGTGGTTTGGTGATCTCAAAAAGTACTGTTCCTGTCTCCATATCCCTGATCTTGAACCGTGTGAAGTCAATATTGTATACATTGTCTTCTGGACTACACAGATAGTCTGTGGGAAGAAAATAAACATATTTAGGTTTTAGTAATTCTACAAATTAAGTGATCCTGCTCCCAATAATATGTCGATGTTTCAATTATTACATCAGCAGTTCAAGATTGTATCTTAACTACTTGTTTTATACAGAGATATAAGCTACAGTAACGTATCAAGGGGCTGTGTTTCTGTTTTATCTCTCATTAAATCTCTATTGTCAATGAAATAAAAGGTAAAAATGCCAAAAATTTATTTTACCCAAACCAACCCAACCCAACCCAACACAAAAAAACAACAACAAAAAAAACCATAAGAAAAGCAAAATACAAAAGAAAGAAAGATAACTGCAAGAATTATCCTGAAATTGCTACTTGAATTACTGAATAACACATTTTGCTGTTTTAAAAGCATCTAACATCTATGAATACAGACATATGGGGGCATTATTATATACTGTATATACACACACACACACTAGTCAACATTTGACGTGGATCTAAGCCAAAGTTGTCCTAAAACATAAAATCACAAGTGCTCTTGTCTTAGGCCAACTAAGTTTGTTTGATCCACTTCAAATGTTGACTACTGTATCTACATATACGTATATATTAATATTATTATTATTATTATTACTACTATTATGTTAAATAATAACCTAATAATGCATATTTAAACAATTATAAACAATGCATATTTATTTTCACAGCCACCTTTGCTCGGATTTACCAATGGTGCCAATATTAGTGGAGTAAATCTGAGCAGAGGTGGCTGTGAAAATAAATCTGTATTGTTCATCCTATTGATCTTTCATTCAAAAAATGCACACAATTCTAACCTATCATCAATGAAGTAAAACAATTGAAAATATGGAGACATTTTTTGGTGAAATAAATGTTTTTCTCCAAGACTTGTTGGCCACAATTATTGGCACCCTTATAATTTTTTATGAGTAAAATATCTCTTAAGTATATTCCCATTCATTTTTACAATTTTGAGCACTCCAGGGTGATTATGAACATGAAAATATCTAGCCCTGGCTTCCTGTTTCACAGAAATATATATAGGAGGGAAAACAAAGCCCAAATTCCCTTAATCATCAACACAATGAGAAAAACCAAAGAACATATTTCTTATATGCTGCAAAAAGATAATTGAGCTTCACAAATTAATGAAGTGGCTTTAAGAAAAGAGCTAGATTAGTGAACCTACAATGTTGAGAGGACGCGTTTCTTTATCGTCCTATTACACAGCGAGTCTCAGGGTCAGAAATCCTTTAAAAAAAAATAAAAATAGTCAAACAGCCCTCACATCAGTACATGTTGATCAGGAGGGTTTAAGAAAAATTCTCCTCACTCATCCAAAAAACAATCTCCAGCAGCTTCAGTTCTCAGGCTTCTGTGATCAGATGAAACTAAAAAAGGAGCTTTTTAGCAGCAATCACTCAAGATGGGTTTGGTGAACACAGGGATAAAAAGTACTCCATGTGTACGATGAAATATACTGCTGTGTTGTTGATGTTGTGGGCCTATATTTCTGCTGGAGGTCCTGGACATCTTGTTTAAAATGAGTGAGTTGAACTAAAGAGGAGAAGCACCATCATGGAGCTGGTGTTCTGAAGGACGTGGAGAGATTCTGCATGAAGGAATGGTCTCTTTTCTTTTATCAGGTGTTCTCCAAACTCTTCAGGCATTACAGGAGAAAACTCAGAGCTGTTGTCTTGGGAAAAGGACGTGCCAATCATCGTGGCTAACATGTATTGGAGAAAATCATTTATTTCATCATGAGTTTTTCTACCCTTTTTCAATTGTTTTACTTCAATGATAGGTTAGAAGTTTGAGAATTTTTTGAATGAAAAATCAAAAGGATTACCAGATTTACCACTCGCACCATATAAAGACAAAATTCTGATTCTCCAAGGACGTATGAAATTAACTTTCCCCTTGAGACATCGTAGGCCACAGCAGTTTTTATTTTTCTCCTCTGGGTGAACAACCTGTGAAATCTTTTTAGCAAAGATCATCATAAACTAGTTCCTTATTAGCAATCATATTACTAGCATGTTTATTAGTACTTCACATATTAATGCCTTTCTGCATGCCAATATCATAGACCCCTTAATATCCTACCCCAAACGTATCTTTCATTTGCACCTGAACAGGAGTGTTCTGTTAAAACCATATTGCTGCATATGGCCCGAATGCTTGGTTTAGTAAAAAGAAAAAGCTAGGGATTTTCACTGTCAACACTAAACCTGCACACATGTAATGTAAACACACGTGCACTCACAGACCACGCTATTTTTGCTTCAGTTATCCACAACCATGAGAAGAAGAGACAGTGCCAATTAGTGTTTGCTGCTCTGTAGGTAGTGCATTGTGGGTATGTTTTGCGAGACGTACCCATGAATTGCACAGATCGGAATTCTGACTCATTCTTAGGCAGTTCATTAGAGATGCCAGAATGACTGTTCCCGTGGGATGTTCTTTGACAAATAAATTAAACCCTGTTTAGACAAACAGAGGCCACATTAAAAATAAGCCATTACAGGTCAATGATTCGGTCATCATCCGCATGTTTTACTTCGAGCAACGGTAATCAATTAGCATTTTAGGCTAAGAGCAGTGATTGATGTTTTCCTGTTCAGAGGGTTAAAACAAACTACTGGGTATTTATAATATCTCTATTAAGATCCATCTTGAATAAACTTCCAAATAAGCAACCAACCAACTGAATCTGGACTGATAGAAATGTCTGAAAGGGAACGAATCCCTATTCACAGCATTTAGCCAAACAATAATACGAGTAAAAACATCACATGCAATTCATCAGGGCTTACACAACAGCAGCATTTAAATTGCAAATGAGCTCTCTATTAAAATGCACAGTTGTTGGCACTTAATATTCAGATTTTTGTGTGTCTGATTTCCAGCGCAGACATTCTGGGGAGTAATTTGTAAAATTAGGGCTGGATAATGTTATTTCCAATTATTAAAATAAACCCCTTATAGACATGACTGTAATTGTGTCACACATTGTCTTACTTAGTAGAAATATCGTCTGTTTAGTAACAACTAATAATAGCATTTTAACTGAAAATTCAGGATGATGTAGTAAATCATTTGTTACAGAATTCAAATAAATTTAATAATTATTAAACTAAAAATTAACTAGGGTGTTATTCATTGAGCCTTACATCTGACCTTGTATTTCATTTAGTTAACCCACAAAATTTAAATAGTTATTTCTTCGTTTCTAGTTGTATGCAAACTGTTAAATTGTGAAAAAGTGTAAAAATGTACAATGGCATTTTAATGCATTTATACAATGTAGGCTTCACCAGATGTGTATGTGATGTAGCGCTGAGAAATAAGGCCAAAATATTACCGTATTTCTTTCATATCATACAATAATGACATTCAACACAATATTCATTTACCTTTTACAGGGAAAGAAATGTTTTCCACGCTTGTCAGACCATGAGAATGAATGTAAACTTATCTGGACTCCACAGAGTACCTAACTTAGAACCATTCTATTTTTCTGGATTCAGCAATTTAATAATACAGACGTATAATTAAAAATGGTCTAATGAACTAAACAAAGTTAACAGCTTAATATTTTAAGAAGTAATCAAATGAAAATATAACAACACCGCATTTCTATTTTTTGCCAAGTAAGATGGTGCACAATAGAACTGCATGAATTAAAACATGGATTTAAAAAAAATCTTGTATGATAATATTATTAGAATTACTAAAATATATTAGCATATATTTGACAATTTCAAGATTATTTAAATTATTTTGTCAGTTTGTCATGAAGATTTTTGAGTTCCAATTAGGGATTCTCATTTCGGATATTTCTCGTTACCGACAACTGACGCTCGTTCACCGATTATTAACCGACAACGTTATTTTAAATTTTAGAAAGGATAAGCACCTGTGACCCGTTAAAAAGAGTAATATTTGTTTCTGCGGATTCATTGTACACGCGCAAAAACTAGCAAACAACAGAAGACGCAGATTTACGTGATCATATCTATAGCTGTTTTGCATAAATAATAAATCAAGGAAACGAAAGAAAAAAGTTAGCAGCTGTGACCCAATTAATGTCGAAGATGGCAACGTCCATAAAAGTCACTTTCTGACATGACAGGAGTCCAATCGAGTTCTTTCATCAAACCTTCATTAACCGACAGCAGCTTTGCGCGGAGAGCGGAGTATTTGAATCGCTGACGCGAGCGGCTCCGGTGGAAAACTGACGAGATGTAATAAAACCTTCAGATGACACGCAGCTCATTTCTCCATTACTATAAGTTACCCAAAACACACATTAAAACACCGGTAGATGCGCGTTTGTGCAGCAGAGCGGCTCTCTTTAGCAGTGAATGACCTGTCCTGTTCCGTTCACACAGTGCGTGTGTTCCGCGAACGCGGTTGTTAGTCCTGAACATTTCCCGGTTAGTTCCGTTACAGAACGCGGTGTCACTCCCTGTATTAGGACTCAACAACTCTGTTATTCTGCTGTGTGAATGTGGCCAATAAAACACAGTTTTGAGCATCCCTTAAACGTAGTAAACCAGTCCATGTGACATCAGTGGATCAACTCGCATTACGAGAATACTTTTTTTGCGCAATAAAAACAAAAATAACGTAATTTAACTCTACCGTTCTTTTCCAGTGACTTACTCTCTAAAATGGCAGAAAGATGCATCACAACGTAAGCATAAGCCTTCCACTAGATTGTGTATATGCGCGTGCTTTCACCTGGATGTAAACGAGGCTGATTATGTCAAATACGTTAAAGCTTGCGTACTCGTAGCGATACTCTTTTAAAGAGGTGGAAGAAGTTAGTCATGGGACGAGAGTGGTAGAGTAAATTGTTATTTTTGTTTTCTTGGCACAAAAAAAGTAATTTCGTAGCGCGACAAAACTGAAGTTGATCCACTGATGTCACATGGGCTGTTTTACCTGTGTTTTTACTACGTTTCTGAATCTGGATCATTTCAGTTGTATTGCTGTCTGTGGAGGGTCGGATGGCTCTCTGATATCATCAAAAAGATATTCATTTGTGTTCTGAAGATGAAAGAAGGACTTACGGTTTGGGAATGACATGAGGGTGAGTAACTAATGACAGAATTGTTTGGATAACTAACCCAGTTCAGAGGGCTGCACGATAATCATCGCGCGATATGTGTAACATATATGTGTACTTATGTATGTGTATGTGAATGCGGCTCAATGTAAGACCACCACCTGATGGAATTAACCGCTGATTACAGAACCGGATTTACTGACAAGATGCGCAATACATATCGCGCGATGATTATCGTGCAGCCCTACCAGCTCAGAACCACTTCTAAAGAGTGTTTTTTTGAGCTTTACAAGTGATTGAGTTTAGTTTCTATCAGTGAATCAGCTCAAACTGACTGTTTAATTCAATTGGTTTAAATCTCTGATCAGAAAGTTATGTTAAGCAGCACAAATGTTTTCAGCAATGATAATAAATCAGCTTTGCCAGATCACTTTTTACAGAAATAAATAGCATTTATATAAAAACATACATTTTAAATTGTAGTATTTCCCAAGTATTACTGTTTTACAGCCTTGGTGATACTATTTCCAAACACCTCCAGCAATCCCTAAAGATTTGATCACTAGTCTATAAAATATCCTGCTTTTTTTAACTTTAACTCGCATATGAAGAGTCTATGCATCTTTCTTTTCTGTTTTGTTGATTAGTGGTGTTGGTGTGCAGATCTCTCATTAGAAACTATGCCTAGCCCGTCTCTCATTTGGGGGATCAGCATACATTTGTTGTGCACATTCTTTATGGGATTTGCTCTCGGGATTAAACTCGAAATTGTTCAGAATGACTCGACTCAACCGAGCCCTCGGGAATGTCAGACTTTGATCAATCATCTGTCTTCCAGCTTGGTACTTTCTGGATGTCGTTGCCTCATTACCAGCACATAGAGGAAAACTTGTTTCCCCCTCTTAGCCAAAGGGTAACGTAGCTTTTTTTTGATGACAAGGTATACGTTTCAGGTTGTCATTGCACCTTGGTTTCAAGGTAAGGGTTGACAGAGAGGGCAAGTCTAGACAGCTCCCATCTAAAGTCTTCCGTCACCAGCCCCTCAGTCCCTTTCAGACTCGTCCTTTCCTCTTCGACAGGTATCTGCCTGCCTCAGATTGAAAATAAACACCTGTACTGCGACTGTTATGCCTGGGAGGCCGATCCCAAAGGCTCAGTTCGACATGGGTGTCAATATTTGTGAAACCCTAGCTTTGACATGATAAAGAGCGGTTGTAAACATGAACTGTAGATTATTGTAAACCATATTTTAAGTAGGGCAAGCTGCTCTCTGATTCGTGTGCGTTTTGAGCGCAATGAGAGATTAGCCGCTTATTTGGTCTGTAATCGCAGGCTTACCAAGCAACCCAAATTCTCCAACACACACACACAAAACTCTTTGCAAAAAGTTTTGTGTTTTTTCTTTTGTTCAGTTCTCACTTTACCGACTTTCCCTTCTCCATAGAGTCACTGCAAGTCTTAGATGCACAAGCGCCCCCCTATGGCCGGTAGTTTATATGGGGCAGAAAAAAAACACATATTTTATGATGTTATGTCTTTATAACTCACTATAGCAACTTTAAATGTTCTTTAAATTTCACAACACTTAACATCCATGGATCATTTCCTTTATAGTGAAAGAAGGTTTTTTAGATTTTTTAAATATCTTTTAAGAAAAAGATATTTATTGTAGGAAAGATTACATGTTCTTCTATGGGGAAAATATATAAAAAATATATATATATAGTATTTTTTTACTCTGAGGTGGAAACCAGCTCCCATACTGTAAATACACAAAGTAATGCTCTTTTGCTCCTGTTATTTTCTAACTGCTTATGTTTTTATTCAACTGGTTTGAAGCAGATGCTTCGGTAATACTGAAACAAGCATCTTAAGAACAACTTAAGAACTAAGAGGATTAATATTGTAATATGTGTACAGCCATCCTGTATTTGTAAGTTTTAATAGGGAAAATAATGTTTTTAAGCACTGACAGATGTGTGTATAAAACATGGTGAGCGTCTTCTGTCAGGCAACGCATAAAACCTTGAATTCACCTTAGCATGTCCTCTGTAAAAGCTTTGCTCTTCAAGCAACAAAGATAGAATAATAAATAGATTATTTCGGGTCTTTTGACACTTTGCCTGATTATGCAGATGGTGGAAAGCGCAGAACAGGATGTGTTGTTTGAAAACTGGTTATTTATAATAAGGAGGCTCAAAGACGGGCAGGAAAATGTTTCTGCTGTATTGTCACAAATGGAATGTCAGAGTCTTGCAAATTCACACATCCCGAGGGACATCAATGGCTGCTCACTCAAGAGGAAGTGACATTTAGAAATTAGATGCAGCAACAGCAAAATTTACGTTATTTCCATTAAAAAATGGGTTATTAATGAGATTAGGTCTTAACGAGGGCTTGGCTCAAGAGAGAATTATTATCTTTTTTTGTTTTTGTTGTTTTACAATTTTGCTGAATATTTTGGGGACTGGACAGAAAGATTTAATATATTTATATATGCTTTGAAAATAAAAAATATTTAGTCATTATGATGACATTCAACATATAAAAATGTCTACATCTTTCTTAAAATATTCATTTGATATTAATTTATTATGATGTAATTCATATGTAATATGAAATTACATTAATATTTATGTATTTGCTCTAAAATATCTGATATTGAAAAAAGCCTGGTGATCGTGTAGTAATATTTTATAAGAAATTTTATGAGATGTTATTAATTTTATATAAGTACATGGTAAATCGTTATATCTATCGTTCTTTCTATCGTTCTATCTATCGTTCTATCTATCGTTATATATATCGTTCTGTCGTTCTATCTATCTATCTATCGTTCTCTCTATCGTTCTATCTATCTATCTATCGTTCTCTCTATCGTTCTATCTATCTATCTATCGTTCTATCTATCGTTATATATATCGTTCTGTCATTCTATCTATCTATCTATCGTTCTCTCTATCGTTCTATCTATCTATCTATCGTTCTCTCTATCGTTCTATCTATCTA